>PJEM01005312.1:0-15347 GCA_004023845.1 Helogale parvula
TGTTAATATTCTGCTTTGTTCTTGAGTTTCCCATTCCATATATCACTCAGTAAGCAACTGGTGAGAGTGTATTAGCACCAGAACTAGGTGTTAGCGACTGAGAGATCAACATGGAAGGATTCTTGTCACCAAAGGAACCACAAAGGAGACATACTCATAACCTAGGGTGTTTGTGAAAGCATTTTATAAACCACATTACAGGACTTTTTATAAACTGTGAGATGCAAAAAATAAAAGAAAGAAGGAAACAGAAAAAAATGGTGAGATGCAATTATTTCTTTGCCAGTCCTAATTACTTCTTTCGGCCCACTAGAATGAATTTATTTTCCATACATTCTTAAGGTTCTTTCAATTTCCTAGACATATCTTGTCTACATACCCTCACATCTTAATCTCAAACATTTCACATTTTTCCCTTTTTTTTTTGAGTAATCTCTGCACCCAATGTGGGGCTCAAACTCACAACCCAGAAATCAAGACTTGCATGCTCTACCAAATGAACCAGTCAGGCACCCCAAACACTTCACATTTTAAAAAATAGCTTCTTTCTCTGTACTAAATGATAACTCTTCTACTCCTGGTATCTTTTCAATTTTCTGGTGAATCCTAACCAGGCTTCCCCCACCAACTATTTATACTTTCTCTAGTATCTTCTTCTCTTTACTTCTGTGTCATAACAGATATGCTCTGTAAAGTGTATGTCTACACATGTATATAAATAAGATCTAAGTTTTAGCTGCTCATTACATTTTTGCTATCTCACTCTCAACTATTTATCCTATCAAAGATATACCACACCTAAGCAGCGTATTTATCTTTTGCCAGTTATATATTATAACTCCACCTTTTAAATATAATATACCTTGAAAATATTATGTTTACATGATCTTTTTCTTGCTGCTCATGAAGCAGGTATTAACAACAACAACAAAAAAGGCCTCCTAAGTATCCCGTAACTTAAAGAACGAATAGAATATTTCCAAATGAAAACAAAAGTATTGACTGATAGCAAGACCACTGATACATACATAAGATAAAACACAAAAACCACCACCATCAACAAATCTTTAAAAAGAGATTAAAATTAAGCCTGTTGGGGTAAAGGCAGTCTCTTTAACAACCGGTACAGGAAAAAAGTGGACAGCTACATGAAATAGAATGAAACTGGACCACTTTCTTACATCATACACAAAAATAAAGTCAAAATGGATTAAAGACCTAAATGTGAGGCCTGAAACCATAAACCTCCTAGAAGAAAAACCTAGGCAATAATTTCTTTGTCATTAGCCTAGATATGTCTCCTCATATAAGAGAAACAAGAGCAAAATTCATCTATTGGGACTACACCAAAATAAAAAGCTCCTGCACAGCTAAGTAAACAATCAACAAATCTAAAAGGTAACCTACTGAATGGGAGAAGAGATTTGCAAGTGATCTATCCAATAAAGGGTTAGTATCCAAAATATATAAAATCTGATACAACTCAACCCCCCCCCCTCCAAACCCAAATAATCCAGTTAAAAAACAGGCAGAAGAGGGCCACCTGAGTGGCTCAGTCAGTTAAGTGTATGACTGGCTCAGGTCATGATCTTGAGGTTCATGAGTTTGAGCCTCACATAAGGTTCTCTGCTGTCAGCATGGAGTCCACTTCAGATCCTCTATTTCCCTCTCTCTCTGCCCATCCCCTACTTGTGCTCTCTCTCTCTCTCTCTCTCTCTCAAAAATAAATAAAGCATTTTTTTAAAAAAAGGGCAGAAGACATGAACAGACATTTCTCCAAAGGAGACCTACAGATGGCCAACAGATCCATAAAAAAATGTTCAACATCACTCATCATCAGGGAAATATGAATAAAACCTAAATGAAGCAGCACCTCACACTTGTCAGAATGGCTAACACTTGTCAAAAACTCAAGAAATGGGGTACCTGGGTGGTTCAGTGGGTTGAGCATAAGACTCTTGATTTCAACTCAGATCATGATGCTGGGGTTATGGGATCAACCCCTGCATCAGGCTCCACACTGAGTATAGAGCTTGCTTAGGATTCTCTCCCTCCTTCTCTCTCTCTCTGTCTCTCTCTCTCCCCTCTTCTGCCTCTCTTCTGCAATTGCTCTATCTCTCTAAAATAAAAAACAAAACAAAACAAAACCCCCACAAGAAACAAGTGTTGGCGAGGATGTGGAGAAAAAGCAAGCATTGTGCACTGTAGGTAGGAATGCAAGTTGGCACAGCCACTGTAGGTAACAATATGGAGGTTCCTCAAAAAATTAAAAATAAAATTACCATATTATCCAGTAATTCCACTACTGGGTATTTACCCAAAGAAAACGAAAACACTAATTCAAAAAGATATATGCACTCCTATGTTTATTACAGCATTATTCACAACAGCCAAGATGTAGAAGCAACCCAAATGTTCATCAACAGATGACTAATAAAGATGTGGTAGATATATATACAATGGAATATTACTCAGCCATTAAAAAAATGAGATCTTGCCACTTACAACATGGTACAACATGGATGGACCTAGAGGGTATAAAGCTAAGTGAAATAAGCCAGTCAGAGAAAGACAAGTACCATATTATTTCACTCATATGTGGAATTTAAGAAATAAGACAAATGAACAAAGAAAATAAAAAGACAAACAACTAAACATAGTAAATGTAATGTTGTATCTAGCAAGTAAAAACCACCTAAATCAGACATTCTTTGAATATCAAAAAAACTTTTCAGATGATCAATCTTCAAAGATAAAACTATTTATATACCATCTTACAAATAACTTATTATATAGATGTAGTATCCTTAGTAATAATTTATTCTAACCGAGTACTTTAATTTCATGAATAAGGGTGTTTGGAAAATTTTAAGCAACAATATGGAAAAAATGTATAAAACAATACACTTTATGCATAAAGAATGCTTAGAATCACTCAAAGTTATAAGCATTTATCCCAGATAGTATATATATCACTACATCCCAGGCAACAAATATTTGATAAATCATAGTATACTGGGTACACGCCCATATGCATCTCAGCGTAAACTGTACAAATAAAGTAATTTACTTATTTTTTTTAACTCAGAGTAATTTAAGTTTTTTCCACAGACAGGAAGAAAGTTTTTGCATTTTTAGGAATATAAGAGAATTTGGGGGATTATAGTCAAATGCACTATATTATAGAACAGGAAGAATAAGCAATGACAAACACAAGAAGATAGGATTTAGATGAAACTAGAATATGGAAAAGCAGTACATTTGGACCTCATAACAGGAAAGATAAACTCTAAGTTATTTTTGTTATTTTTATTTTTAAGTAATCTCTGTGCCTAACCTGGGGCTAGAACTTACAGTCCCAAGTTTTAAGGTGTCTTTGACGAGAAACAGGACAAAAACTTAAGCCAGCTTCTGATTTCTTAGCCCCAACTGTATGCATAAACATGGCCCAATAAATATATAAGAAAATATTTTTCAGGGCACCTGGGTGGCTCAGTCAGTTAAGCGTCCGACTTTGGCTCAGGACATGATCTCATGGTTGATGAGTTCAAGCCCCGCATCAGGTTCTGTGCTGACAGCTGACTCTGGAGCCTGCTTCAGATTCTGTGTCTTCCTCTCTCTAGACCCACTCCCCACACTATGCTCTGTTTCTCAAAATTGAGTAAACATGAAAAAAAATTTTTAATTTTTTTTACTAAATATGGAAAGGTAATGTCTTCTATGGGGTATAACTTTTCATATTCCCTGCCTTATTTTCCGGAGAAAAAAAAACAGTGTTTTCACCGTTACCACAGACTGATGATGATCATTTACTCTAAGACAAAGAACAAGGTATCAATCAGCTTTCATTCCTGTCTCTCCTGCTGCTTTTCTGTGAGGTGCCCTAAAAGAGATCTATATGAAATATGAATCATTGAAACACCGGGAAAAAAAATTTATCTTATTCAGAAAAATAAGATCCCCATTTATAAAGCTTCAAACAAGAAAGACCAGATTACAGGTTCAGGTCTGTAGAAGAATTACAGGGTAGACACATAACCCTATTCAGAAACAGCAATCAGTGTAACAGTTGTTTCATTTTCTCCTTTTCTCTTTCTCTCCAAGACTAATTAGCATTACACACAGTATGTTCCTTGTTACAAATGTCTTCTTTCAGCTTTAGAACTATAGTATCTTTTGATTACCCACAACTCTGTTCTAGTTTTTCTGTTATGCAGAAGCCAAACACTCTTTGTAACACTTCAGACTAGCTAAATTAAAAAAAAATGATTTTAATAAAATAGAAACAACTATCCCAAGTGGATGCTACATGTATACTATCTTCACTTTGTGAATCTTTATCACTTCAGAGATAAACTGTAAAAGAATACCTTTTTATATACTTACTGCTGAAAGGCTGCCATTGTATTCTCCAAATTTTCGCCAGCACCTGTGAAAACATTCAATTTAAACCTTATTTACTTGGCTAATTTGAACATTTTATTTTTCCAGAAATTCACTTTAATAAGATACAGCTAATGAATCTTGATGTTTATATACTATGAAGACATTATAAGTGTTTTAAAGAGTGTAATGGTATTTTGAAAAAAAAGTTTTTTTGGCTGCAGCAGGAAGAATGAAAGATTAAAACAAAGTCACAGCAACACAGAAAGGTTAGGAAAACCAAGACATGATTTTAAAGCTACGATATCTTGACAGAGGAGGACTTGGTACATATACGCCTCCTCAGAGAGAGTTAGACCATCTCTCCTCTGCACCCCCATACTCTCTTATGCATCTCTCTAATAAGGCATTTATTACATTACAGCATAAATTACTAACCTGACTCCTCCTTTTCCTAAGAATTACTGAAAAGTTACTGTTTTAATCACCCTGGCTGAAGGCAATATAGTGTAGTAGTTGAGGGTGGAGTTAGGATCTTCATTCTCGAATCTATTTGATATTTGTATGACCTTGGTAACCTCTCTGTGGCTGAGCTTCTTTATAAGAATGAGGGGCACCTGGCTGGGTTGGTCAGTGGAGCATTGACTCTTGATCTCAGCATTGTGTGTTTGAACCCCACATTGGGGGTAGAGATTACTTAAAATATATATAATTAGAATATTTTTTTTATTAAGTAAATTTACTCTACCTTCAATGTGGGGCTCAAACTCAAGACCTAGATCACATACTCTACTGATTGAGCCAGGCAGGTGCAACTACCCTTGCCCCCCAACCCCTGCCAAATAAAATTATTTTTAAAAAATGAGGATGATGATGGCACCTGTCTCATAGTATTAGTGTAATTAAATAAATTAACATGTCAAGTGTCCTATGTCAACAATTCAAAAAAATGATAGTTTTCCCCTTTTTAATGTTTCTGATGTTAGGGGGCATTTTACAACAGATAATATGTAATAGTTTATTTGGCAAGATGTTCTTGCCATTTTATGTTATAAAATGTGCATTTTATAATTAATGCCATTAAATTCAATGAGATACAGTAAAACCTTGGTTTGCAAGCATCATTCATTTGAGAAGCATGCCTATAATCCAAAACATTCATATATTGGGGTGCCTGGGTGGCTCAGTTAGTTAAGCTTCTGACTTCAGCTCAGGTAATTATGTCACGGTTTGTGAGTTCAAGCCCCGTGTCAGGCTCTCTGCTGACAGCTCAGAGCCAGGAGCCTGCTTCAGATTCTGTGTATCCCTCTCTCTCTGCCCCTCCCTTGCTTGTGTTCTGTCTCTCTCTCTCTCTCAAGAATAAATAAACATTTAAAACAAAAAACAAAGCACTCATATGTCAAAGTAAATTTCAAGAACCATTGGCTCAGTTGTGATCAAGTAACATTCAGCATAACATACTACTCATATTGCAAAACATTGCTCATTTATCAAGCTAAAATTTATAAAACAAAATAAAGTTCCACAGTTCAGCAGAGAGAAAGAAATATCCATGTGAAAAAAAGATACTTTGATTTTAGGTTCACTTTAGTTACTAGAGGTGATTCACAATAGATTACAGATGAAGTAAATATGAAGATTATAGCTGTTTTTTTTTTAAGTAAGTGCTCTTTTGGGGTGGCTGGTTGCCTCAGTTGGTTGAGCAACAGACTCTTGGTCATGATCTCATGGTTTATGGGTTTGAGCACTGCTTTGGGCTCTGTGCTGACAGTCAGATGCCTGCTTGAGATTCTGTCTCTCCCTCTCTCTGCCCCTCCCCATTGGCATACAGGAACTATCTCTCTCTCAAAATAAATAAATAAACTTTAAAAAAAGAGTAAATGCTCTATTGACGTTAAATGACTTTTATTTTCTTTTATAGATTAAATGACTTTTAAAAATCTACCTGGTGTGTGTTTTAGTCAGAAACTATGGAAATATGTTATATTCGGATAATCAATATTCAAGAACAAAGCACTCTAGAATATGACCAAAAAAGACAAGAGTGCTCTAAAATGGTTATTAGTAGGTTAAATAAATTAAACTACTGACTGCTTTTTGTGCCAAAAAGCAATGAAGTTAAAAGGATACAGAAGCCAGTTTGAAGAAGCTCTCATTGGCCAAACCTGAAACAATGTTAGCACCAAAATAATAACAATAATTATCAAATAAAACAGAAAATGCTGAACCCACTCCCAAAAAAGAAAGAATACATTGAACCCATTTTAATAAGTACACTGAAAGTCTGATGAGGAATGGGATACATACGTAGTCTCAAAGATCCTCCCTACAAAAATACTTATTCATTACAAAAATAAAAGGAGTAATTTCACAATGGAAAAGTTTGGCAGACACCACCTTCCATTTGCACCAGGCGATCCAAGTCAATCCTTATCCTTCAAGCTGACTTCTGTGCCTTTCCATTTTCTTTGCTTTTTGGCATAATAAAGCAGTCAGTAGTTTAACTTAAATCAAATACCAGTTATCTCCTGGTGGCTGGAATACAAATGATTTATTTTCTAATACGCATTCTTCTATATCTTACAATCCCTCTACAATCAAAATGTATTACTTTCTTTAAATTTTTAAAAATATTTATTTATTTTTGAGAGAGACAGAGCACAAGTTGGGGAGGGGCAGAGAGAGAGACACACACACAGAATCCGAAGCAAGCTCAGGCTCTGTCTGTCAGCACACGACACGGGGCTCTAACCCACAAACTGTGAGATCACAACCTGAGCTGAAGCTGGATGCTTAACCGACTGAGCCACCCAGGCACCCCAGAAAAATTCTTTTTTGATACTGCACCAAAATTTAACAAGTGGTCGTTTCTTAAAAGTTAGTTGCAGTGTGGAATCTGAACCATATAAATGACCTTTTCATACTCTTTTGCATGAAAATCCATTGGTCCATCTTGAACTTTGAATGCATCTTTCACCCACGCATTCTTTTATATCATGCGTTGGGCTTTTGGAAAATATGAATTCACTGAATCATGCTGCTCTTCTACATGTTGACATATTTTATTATACAATAGGTTAAAGTCACATATGTTAATATCTCATCTGATCAGGAAAATCTTTAAGAAAGCTATGAAGCTTGCAGTGAAGGATACAAGTTCTCCAAATTTCCAATTTTTGCTTGAAAACTCAAATGTAATCATTGGCACTGCCTTAAGTGAAGGCAGCTAGCTTATTTTTCTTCTCATGACCGATTCATTTTATAATTTTCAAGAACATATCTGCCAAATATTCAAGTCTGAATAACCAGTTTTATTTTTTTAAGTAAAAATGGTATTAAGTGGAAAAAATAAAGGCTAATTCAGCTCACAATTCAAATGATTGCACAAGTGCTTTTCCTCAACCACCATCACACTTTGATATGCAACAAAAGTGTTTTGTGTGCATACTTCCAATTTTGTCACACAAAATATTAAAAGTTATATGTACTGGAGCGCCTGGGTGGCTCAGTCGGTTAAGCATCCAGCTTCGCTCAGGCCATGATCTCATGGTTTGTGGGTTTGAGCCCCGTGTCAGGCTCTGTGCTGACAGCTAGCTCAGAGCCTAAAGCCTGCTTCGGATTCTGTATCTCTCTCTGACCCTCCCCAGCTCATGTTGTCTCTCTCTGTCTCTCAAAAATAAATAAAAAAACATTAATTTTTTTTCAAAAATAAATAAATAAAAATTATGTGTACTCGGGGCACCGGGCTGGCTCAGTTGGTAGAGCATGTGACTCTTGATCTCAGGGTCATAAGTGCAAGCCCCACTCTGGGTGTAGAGCATACTTAAAATAAAATTTAATTTAAAAAAAGATACTTGCTTTAAAAGAAGCTATGTGTCATTGTTTGTATTTGGGTGATGGGTTCATAGAGTCTTAATACTTCTGTATGTTTGATTTGAAATTATCTTTTGGTTTGGGGTTAGGAAAAAATAGGATAGCTATTCAGTACTCTGAAATACATTTTCCACAGTTAATATAATTTTTACTAATATTTACATTCAAAGTCTGCATGTTTGTCTCTTATGTCTGCTTTCCATATTAATTTTAACTGTAATTCACTATAACTTAACAGCTTAAGCATGAAAACATTATTACTTATGATCTTTGATTTTATGTTTATGAAATTAATAGCTAGAACCAAATAAAATACTGAAAAGGCAATCAAGATATTAATAATTAATGGCGCCTGGGTGGCTCAGTCAGTTAAGCATCTGGCTTCAGCTCAGGACATGATCTCTTGGTTTGTGGGTTCGAGCCCCCGCCGGGCTCTGTGCTAACTAGCTCAGAGACTGGAGCCTGTTTCGATTCTATGTCTCCCTCCCTCTCTAACCCTCCCCTGCTTGTGCTGTCTCTGTGTCTCAAAAAAAAATTAATTAAAAAAGATATTAATAATTAGTAGAAGCTATACACTGTGCTTAGCATTTTATGTATCATTTCATTAAAACTCCACTACCAGAAAAACTTGGGTATGGTCACAAAGCCAACAAGGAGAATTACAATTCAAGCCTAAGCCATATGAGTTCAGAGCCCATCCTTTTTACCACTATATGACAGCTTCTATGCTGCCATTCATAGAACACTTTTATTTCAGTCTTACAGATAAGTTATTCACATTGATCCTTACTCCCATATTCTTCTATTTGCTATTTGTTTGTAAAGCTTGAAGATAAATTCCACAGTGATAATACCCACAAATTAGTTGCTAGATTCATATGGTGAAAGCCTAGAGAGTAACTAAGGGACTAATTAAAAAGCATGCCATTCCTCTTCAAGGAATTATTTGGTGGTGGCTCTTTTTCCGTGAAATTTTTGAATTCCTTTTCTTTCCAGTCAGCGTATCATTTATAGAAAATACTTGCCACTAATTTTTCTTTTCCTGCAACAGTTTAAATAATGCCTGGTTTGGGGGCTTCCGGGTTGCTCAGTTGGTTAAGTGCCCAACTTTGGCTCAGGTCATGATCTTGCGGTTCATGACTTCCAGCCTCTTTTCAAGCTCGAGTCTGGAGCCTGTTTCAGATTCTGTTTCCCTCTCTCTCTGCCACTCCCACACCCACATTCTGTCTCTCCCTCTCTCTCAAAAATAAATGAACATTTAAAAAAAGTAAAAAAAAAAATCTGACTTCACTTCAAGTCATGATCTCAAGGTTCATGAGTTTAAGCCCCACATCAGGCTCTCTGCTGTCGCACAGAGCCCACCTCCAGATCCTCTGTCTCCCTCTCTCTCTGCCCCTTTCTCCCTCTGTCTCACTCTCTCCCTTTCAAAAATGAATAAACATTAAAAACAAAGGAAATAGCATTCGGGCAGTTGCACCTGAAACATGTTTCATATCAATTCTTTCTCTTCACCTCTTGTTCCCTAATTCTTGTTCCTATTTCCAGGGAGGTTTCTTCACTTTTCAATGAGGACTTTATTTTTCTTTTAAGTTTACTTTTTTAAGTAATCTACATCCAACATGGAGCTTGAACTCACAACCCAGAGATCAAGAGTCATGTGTTATAAATGAGCCAGTCAGGTGCCCTTTCAATAAGAACTTTTTTTCTCATTCATTTACTCAACTGGTTCACTCATTCCTACTGATGCCTCGCGTTGGTGGTATAGTGGTGAGCACAGCTGTCTTCCTACTGATGCCTTATTAGTAATAGAGTCATTTTTCATTTATTTAGTAGTACTTTCCTTTTTAACAAAGCAAACAAAAATGCACTTATTTTTGGCAATGGCTGAAAGATATCTATATCTATCCATCTATCTTAAGTTGTATTCAGATTTAGAAAAGTTAAATACAAAAAATATCATTATAGAAAAATTATTGGGCACCTGGGTGGCTCAGTCAGTTGAGCATCCAACTTGGCTCAGATCATGATCTTGTGGTCGTGAGTTTGAGCCCTGACTCAGGCTCTGTGCTGACAGCTCAGAGCCTGAAGCCTGCTTCAGATTCTGTGTCTCCCTCTCTCTCTGCCCCTCCCCCACTTACTCGCACACTCTGTCTCAGAAATAAACATTAAAAAATTTTAAATATGGGGCATCTGGGTGGCTCAGTCCATTGAGAGTCTGGCTTCGGCTCAGGTCATGATCTGGCGGTTTGTGGGTTTGAGCTCCGTGTCAGGCTCTGTGTAGACAGCTAGTTCAGAGCCTGGAGCCTGGTTCAGATTCTGTATCTCCCTCTCTCTCTGACCCTCCCCTGCTCACATTGTCTCTACCTCTCAAAAATAAATAAAACATTAGAAAAGATACATAACAAAAACCACTTATAATTCAAGAGAGCGTAATAAACTATTTAAAAAATAAACAAATAAATAAACATTAAAAACCTAAAAAAAAGAAAAGAAAAGAAAGAGAGTGTAGTTAGTTGGGAAAGGCTGCCTGTGTATCAATATACAGTTTGAATATCAATATACAGATTTGAATATCCTGTACTTTTGTGCTATTGTTGTGTTTAATATTTTCCTTATACCTGTAAATACAGATTTCACTAAGATTTTTCTCCTTGAGATACAGAAACAATTCTGCAGTTTTCCAGGGACCTGATACTGAGAAATGCTCTTAGTATATGCCATCTCTAGTCCTTACAAGCTCTTTATGCTCTTATGTAAATCATATATGCTGTTTCCAAGGTACACTGTAAATCTTGAATGAACAAATGAATTTAGAAATGGAGAAGGAATTTACTTTTTTGTTTGATTTACTGAATAATTTCATTTTTAAAATGTTTATTTTCGACAGAGATACAGTGCGAGTGGAGGAGGGGAAGAGAGAGAAGGAGACTCAGAACCTAAGCTGTCATCACAGAGCCCAATGCAGGGCTTTAACTCATGAACCATGAGATCATGACCTGAGCCAAGTTGGAGGCTTAACCTACTGAGCTACTAGGTGCCCCCTGAAGTTGGACTCTTAACCAACTAAGCCACCTAGGCACGCCCACAATGCTATCTCTAATGACGTTTCTGAGACTCAAATGGATGCTTCAATTTCTTCCTTGAACAACCAATTAAAGTTTAGGATCCATAAGCAGCCAGTGGCCAAGGGTGAACTTATCACTTGCCAAATCATTTTGTGGCAGGATACCAGATAGTGACAGTATTCTGCCTCAAGATCAAGGGTAAAAGATTAGGAATGAAGGTGGGGATTTGATAGGTTGGTGATTTTTTTTTAAATTCTTAGGCCACTGAACCCTAATAAATAGACTTTAAAAAAAAAAAAAAAGCCTGTTGCTTAGGGCACCTGAGTGGCTCAGTCTGTTGGGCATTGACTTTGGCTCAGGTTATGATCTCACACTTCATGAGTTCGAGCCCCACATTGGGCTCTGTGCTGATAGCTCAGAGCCTGAAGCCTGCTTTGGACTGTGTGTGTGTGTGTGTGTGTGTGTGTGTGTGTGTGTGTGTGTGTCTCTCTCTCTCTCTCTCAGAAGTAAAAAACATTTTTAAAAATACTTTAAAAAATTTTTTTAAAGGCTGTTGCTTAATTCAGTTGGCTCTTAGAGACAGATTAAGGAGTATTAAAGTAAGTTATTTCCCTATTTCCCTGCAATCCTATCTCTAGCCAACTCAGTTGGCACCTGAAATAAATGTAAATACATTATGATTCAGAAAATATGTATTTAAAGGGATATACTTCAAAATGTTAATAGAGATTGTGTTTTGATAGTAAAGTCTGAGGAACTCTTTTTTCTTTTTTCATTTCGAAATTTTCCCAATTTTCTACACTGAACATGAGTTACTTATGCAATTGCAAAGAACATTAATAAAGTTCATACTTTAATGGAGAAATTAAGAAAATGAACTTTGAAAGTATTGCTTGCTCTCCATTTAATCCAAAGGGTATATCTTTGATCCTATTGCTGTTTCATCCATACACTGTAGCTATAAAAGGTGTTCTTTGGTCAAAAAATTTAGTTAACACATAGAACGGATCTAACATGCAGCAGATAATTAGCAAACAATAAGCTATTATTTTAATTATGTTAGGATCTGTACTAGAAGTGAGAGACAGAAGCATTAATAAAATCTGAAACCTGCCCTTGAGGAACTCAGTCTAGAAAAGAAGCCAGATGTATTAACGTATCCTATTGCAATATAATGTAATACAGTGTATGCTTTAAAGAGGCAAGAAGAAAATATGCCGAGAGCATTTAATTTTTAAAACCTTCATTTCCTCTTTCAAGGACAATCAATCTTAATAAAAGGCAATATGTTCATTAAAACTCTGAAAACTTAAGTATAGAGTGAGCTTATTCCTTCTCAATCAACTCAAAGTTCTACTGCAAAATACATACATGGATCTCTTGTATCCATACTGGTATTTCTAAACAATTTCACAGTTTTCAAAGTGCATTTTATTTATTTTCAACTTTTTAAAAGTTTATTTACTTTTCAGAGAGAGAGAGCAGGTTAGAAAGAGAGGGAGAGAGAGGATCCCAAGCAGGCTCTGTATCGTCATCACAACCCCTGATTGTATATTTTAAAAGTATTTCCAACAGAACTTGAACTCACCGACCATTAGATTGTGACTTGAACCGAAATCTAGAGCCGGCTGCTTAACCAACTGAGACACCCTGGTGCCCCAAGTGCATTTTATTTACCTAATCCTCGTAACAACCTAAAGAGAAGCAAAGCAAACAGTCCCCATTTATAAACAAAGAAACTAAGTCTTCTTCCCAAAGCTAAGTGGTGGTAGGTCCAGAATCTGACCCAGGTGATCATGCTTTTTACAGCAAATATAATATAGTACACATTAAGGGTTTCAGGGTATGGCAGTTATGCTGTATATACTTTGGGCACATATTTTGATCATTTTTTTTTTAATTTAGAGAGAGGGAGAGAGAACAAGTGGGGGAGGGGCAGAGAGAAAGGTAGAGAGAGAGAATCCCAAGCAGGCTCCAAGCCATCAATGCAGAGCCTGATGTGGGGCTGGAACTCATTAGCCATCAGATTATGATCTGAGCTGAAACCAAGAGTTGGATGCTTAACCAAATGGGCCACTCAGGAGCCCCTTGATCAATGTTTCAGTCTTGAAAAGGTCATACATCTGGTTTACGTGAAATATCAGGTATTTGAAGTTAGGCAATAGAGAATTAGCCCAGGGGTGCCTGGGTGACTCAGTCAGTTAAACGTTCAACTTCAGCTCAGGTCATGATCTCACAGTTTGTGGGTTTGAGCTCCGCTTTCGGCTCTGTGCTGACAGCTCAGAGCTTGGAACCTGCTTCAGATTCCCTCTCTCTCTGCCCCTCCCCCGCTCACACTCTGTCTCTGTCTCTCTAAAAATAAATAAACATTAAAAAAAATTTTTTTAAATAGAGATTTAGCCCAAATGTTAGTAATATGCACAGGGAAACTAGTGATAGCTGTTAGCAGTGTCCATGACAAAAATTCAGAGTAAACAAGGTGGTGACTCCTCCCTACCTATTATTTTCTAGAAATTTAGTATCTTCAGTTACAAAGTGTTTTTCAGTAAGTATCTCCTGTATTCACTCTGGATTCAATTATATTACTTGGTGCACATACTCAACAAAAGCATAGTAAGCACTAAGAACATAGACGTATTATATTGCCTTATAACTGTCATATAAGCAAACAGATTAAAGTCTGCAGATATTAACAAGATTCTCATGACAGTTTCAGCTATATGTCTTTGAATATACAAATACTCATGATGCCATATATACAAATAATGAATGGAAAATTCTATGTAAGGGGTGAAATTAAAACAACTGAAATGACTTAATATCTAGAGAAAAATATTTTAAAAGTATTTCCAACAGTCAATGAGCATTGGAGATCCAGCTTATCCTGGTTTGGATACTGGTTTTGTTGATCTAGCACATTTTAACCTCAATAGAGTACTGATTTTTTTCACCTGTCAAGTGTCAACAAAAATTCAAAGATTGACAGTTTAGACGGCTTTTTAGAAGATCTAGTTTTGTTTTTGGTTTGGGTTTTTAGTAAGCACATTTTTCTTTTTTTTTTTAATCAGTAAACATGGAGCGCCTGGCTGGCTCAGTCCAAAGAGGGTGCAACTCTTGATCTTGCGGTCATGAGTTCAGGCCCCACGCTGGGTGTAGAAATTACATACATACAAAAACAAACTTAAAATAAAACAAGCAGCTATCTAAAAAAAATTATATCAGTAAACACAACTATAGTACGTGTATACTGCCTATCTCTAAAATAAAAGGACTACTACCATTGAAAATTGCTTCTATGGCAACAATTCAAACACTAAAAGCTAGTTTGGGGTTTTAATGATTGAAGGTACATTAGTAGTCAAGTCATTCTACAGTTTAACTATGTATCTAATTAAAACACAGACAAACTGGGGCGCTTGGGTGGCTCAGTCGGTTAAGGGTCCAACTTCGGCTCAGGGTATGACCTCAAGATTAGTGAGTCCAAGCCCAGCGTTGGGCTCTGTGCTGACCACTAGCTCAGAGCCTGGAGCTTGGAGCCTGTCTTCGGATTCTGTGTCTCCCTCTCTCTCTCTGTCCCTCCCCTGCTACGCGCACTCTCTCTCAAAAATAAAATAAAACATAAAAAATTAAAAAAACACACAGATAAACCAAATAAGCAATAACATGGCATTTTGCTGGGGACCCCTTAAAACCTTTGATGCTTTATAGGAGTAAGGAGACTAGCATAACTACTGAAGTCATTCTTTAGGACTGTTTTTAACATAAAATTGTACAGATTATACAGAAGAATGCCAATGTTTTTGTGATTTTTAAAACTGTATTCCTGGCCAATTTTTGTTAGAAAAGGTGTTATGGTACTAAATCAAGTTTTAGACTGTAAACTCCTAGAATTTACCTTTTCAAGTATTAGACTGTAAATTCCAAGCCGTTTTAACCTAGTTTAACATTCAGCTTTAAACAGTTAAAATGAATGGACTTATTCCAATTTCACAACATTTTATACATCATCGTGAAATGAAATAAAGA
>PJEM01005312.1:15447-110741 GCA_004023845.1 Helogale parvula
GAAATCCAGGTGTCATTGCTGAGGTGCAGGGTGGGACTAAAAAAAAAAAAAAAAAAAAACAGGTGGAAGGCTTGCAGCCCTGGGAACCAGGACGCTCCAGTTTCGGTCCCAATCCAGCCCAGGCTCGAATTGTGACCTTGGGAAGCGTCCCCAGGTCAGTGACTCGGTGTCCCTCTCTTCTTAATTATCAGTGCCCAGAAATTGGGGTAGGGGTGGGACCAGCCCCGGAGACTGCAGACAACGGGCTGCAGCAGGCTCCAGGTTCACGCAGTTCCTGGAACCTTGAGCATGTCGCCCCGATCTCCCTACCAGCTCAGCCACTGGCTCTGCTGAGAGCAGTCCGTTCAGGTGCCCCGGCTGGGTACCCCTGGCTCTGCCCAGCGCTCCCCCCATCCTCCTGGTGCCTTGCTGCTGGGAAGGGACCTTGCGATCATCCTTCCATCTGCCGAGAAACGCTCCATTTACCCTTAATTCAAACCCCAGTCCTTCCTCCTTCAGAGAACCCCTGACACCGCTGCACTCCAGAAATTCCCCACATTGGCTCTCTCTAAAGACCCCTTACCTTCCCTCAGGAAACCTCCCCGTCACATCGCCTTCACCTACAGAAAGCCTTCTTTCGCACACCCCATTCTTCCTCAAACTCTCACGTATTTCCACCCCCCTGCCTTTTGCGGGGCTCCAAAGGACCCTAAGCTCTAGTGGGGAAAAAAGCCTCCCCCACCTCCGCCATCGGGATCTGGGGACCCCTCTCACCTCCGCGGTGAGAGATGTGTTTACTGAGGAATCGCTGCTTCTTTCTCGGGTGCAGCAAAGTCGGGTATTTGAGCAACAAGAATGAGGTCACCAAGTACCCTCCCAGGGTGGAGAGAAGGTAAAAAGCCGCGGTGGACGACATTTCAGCCACCGTGTTGGAAGTTCCCCACCTCCGGCCCTCTGAACTCCGCTGCGGCGGTCGCAACGGCTGCGGCGGCGGCGGCAGCTGCTCGAAGTCTGCTCGCCCCCAGCCGGTGCCAGCGATGCAGTGCACTTGTCGGCGCCGGCCCTCCACGCAGGCGCAGCCGGACCCCAGCGCCTGAGCAACAAAGGGGCTGCGGTACGCAGGCGCGCTCTGGCTGCCGGGTAGGAGCCTGCAGAGGTACGGTCGTGAGCCTTTGTCACCTACCTCGGTGGTAGAACCCATAACACTTTTGAAAAGCTCCAAACTGATGCGAACGCTTGGAAACCTGCCAGTGCCTTTGCCATTACTCAGGCAGAAAAGGCTATTCAAAGATAGCCTTCAGGAAGGCCTGACATAATTAGAAAAAACGCATCTAAAAGGTAAAGTTTAGGGGCGCCTGGGTGGCTCAGTTGGTTAAGCGGCCGACTTCCGCTCAGAGCATAATCTCAGGGTTCGTGGGTTCGAGCCCTGCGTCTGGCTCTGTGCTGACAGCTCAGAGCCTGGAGCCTGCTTCTGATTCTGTCTCCCTCTCTCTCTGACCCTCCCCTACTCACACTCTGTGTGTGTCTCTCTCTCAAAAAATAAATAAACGTTAAAAATTATTTTAAAAAAAAAAGCAAAGTTCCCAGGACACCTCTTAGCCCCTATTCTAGGAAGTGCAAAGAACTGTTACCAATGCAGGTAAGCTTGCTAAGACATAATAAACTCACCCATTTATCTAGCCAAGATAGAGCTTTCCCTATTGTCATATTTACATAAGACATATTAGTTTATCAGTCAAATATTTGAGTCAAATATTCTCATTTCACTGAAAACGCACTCCCCATGCCTTATACGGGATAGGCAGTCAAGAAATATTTGTTGACTTGCAAAGTCTATTCACAATAAGAAAATGTGGACAAGGTTATAGGTTATTTCTTAAAAGTCTTAGAAAGACAGGACACCTAATTCCAGAAGGCCCAATAGTTTTCCTTTCACCCATACTTCCAGGTTTATGTAATGAAAATGTGGGACAAAGGTTGGTGGCCTCATGCGGGAGGGCAGTGAAGGTCAAGTTGATCACAGTCTTAGAGTCAATCCTGTGTGGGGTCTAGAGAGATCAAGACACTCCTCATTGCTTGAGGGGGGTGGTTCCAGTTTCCATCAGCAGGATACTTTTGCCTGCAAGGTCTTTTGCCTGAGTTAAGAGATAAACTGGAAAGAAGAACTTAATCAACTAAAAAGTTTGAGGTCAAAATGGAGGTAGTTGAAGTCCTCTTTCAAATTTAGAAGATAATAAAAAAAATTCTAGAAAAGAGGGGACCTTCATTAATTTTTTTAAAGTAGCTGAATAAAAGATTTTTGCATCAATTTACCATTACAATAGTCTATTTCTTGATCTAATTTCAAAATATCCAGAGATGTGATACAGCCTTTATGGAAGAAAAAGAAGTAAGTACAAAATTTTCCAAATATAACCACATTTTTAAATTAAAACATTTTAGGAGCACCTAGGTGGCTCAGTCACTTGAGCTTCTGTTTGCTTTGGCTCAGGTCATGATCTCACGGTTCATGGGTTCGAGCCCCACATCAGGCTCTGTGCTGACAGCTCAGAGCCTGGAGCCTGCTTTGGATTCTGTATCTCCCTCTCTCTCTCTGACTCTCCCCTGCTTGCACTGTCTCTCTCTTTCTCTCAAAAATAAATAAAAAACACATAAAAATTTTTTTAAAAAAGGAAATTACTGCCTTGTTAAGAATTAAGGAAAGTATCTATTTAGGGCTGTTAAATTCTATCCTACAGAGGATATGTGCTGATTGCATATATATATTTGCATATGCCTCACCTGATAGGAACCTTTCTCTAAATTCAATGACTACTATTTTTGATGAGTATAGACCCATGATAAATATGATAAATACTTTCTGGAAAAAATACATAACTAAGAATATTTAACCTTAAAATATAGATGTACGTATGGCTTAGTAGCTAGAGCTCTGGACTTAAAACTCACATACATAGCTATACCATTTGCAAGCTGAGTGACTTTGGGCATATTATTTAGTTAAAGCCTTGATTTCTACATCTGTAAAATGAGGATAGTAGTATCTAACTTTATAGGGGCATTTTGAGGATCTAATGAAGTAAAATGAAAGCATTAAAAGTATCCTATATAAGTAAAGCATTATGTCAGAAGTAAAAATATTTTTCTATAAAATATTACCAACAAATTTAGGGAAAGTACACAGAATTATCAAAATAAGTAACCAAGTGGGACCACATATAGCTCATTGGAGACCCAAGAAAATTAAAATTAAAGAACAGGCAAGCAATAATAATAGAAAAGCCTCTTTTTAAAAAAATTACACTAGAGGCACCTGGGTGGCTCAGTCAGTTAAGCGCTCAGCTTTGTCTCAAGTCGTGATGTCATGGTTCATGGGTTCGAGCCCTACGTTGGGCTCTGTGCTGACAGCTAGCTCAGAGCCTGGAGCCTGCTTTGGATTCTATATCTCTTTCTCTCTCTGACCCTTCCCTGCTCACGCTGTCTCTCAAAAATAAATAAAAAACATTAAAAAAAATTTTAAGTGCACCAATATGACCAGAGATGTCTTTCAGGATGAAGGAGTCAAATTTACAAGAGACACCAAAGTTAACAGACATTATTTAAACCAAGAATGGAAGGGGCACCTGGGTAGCTCAGTTGGTTAAGTGTCTGACTCTTGATTTCCACTTAAGATTCTCTCTGCCCCCCTCTCTCTGCCCCCTCCCTTGCTCTCTCTCTCTTAAAATAATAAAATCAACTTAAAAAAGAAAAGACAGAAATTAGTACAATCAGTTGTCATAGTGGGGAAGATGTTAAAAAATAAAGCGTATCAGAAACCACTGACCTGTTTCATCATAAAGAAAAAAACTGATGTCTGCAGAGGGAGGTTAAGTAGTTTGCCTAACACTACATACCTAGTGGCTAACGTTTAAAGGTCACCAGTCTTAATTTATTTCAAGGGGTTGGTTGGAGAAGATAGTATCGATCTTCTGAAAAATAAAAGATTAATGAATGATTCCTTAGGTTGTCATTTCAATCCCATCTACAATTGCACTGCCCAAATCATTAGTGTGCTAGATAGCAGATGCAATTGCCTAGGGATATATATCATTGGGATCAGAAGGCGTTTACCCAAGATTTCTGAAAGAATCCCTAAATTAAGTTGTGATACTGTTCAAAACTGGTGATTAGATTGGTGGATTGCCATCAAGATTCCCAACTATGATAATGGGAATCTGATTCAAGACTAGAACATGGCTCCACATGCTATAGGGCAGTCTAGCAACATGTATCAACATGCAAAATGTGTGTATCTCTTGCCCATCAATCCAAGGTTTAAGTTTACTCTGCAGAGAAATAAACTGGGGTACGCATGAATCATGATATTCCATCATTGTTTGTAGGAGCCCTACGTCAGAAAGAACCTAAATATCAAATAATAAAAGACAGACTGTAAACCATTTGGAAAAATGATGCAGCCACTAATGACACATTTTCATTTGTTGGCAGGAAAAATGTCTGCCACGTGTTGAGTGAAAAAAAGTACATTACAAAAGAAGTGTATTCTGATTGCAGTTATTAATATTGAATATATATTTGCATGTGCATAAATGCATAGAGATGTCTAGAAGGATATTCACTAAAATGTTGTAAGTGGTTAGAAGAGTACTAGTAAAACAACGGAATTTCAAGTTATTTACTCTTACCTTAAAAAAATCTTTTAATAAGGAGTACAGTGACTACATATTGGTTTTACAAAATCAACAAAAATATATTTTAAAAAACCAATGTTTTAAACGGGATTATAAACTAGGTAGTCTTGACCTTTATATTGAGAAAACAGACAGGATAAAATCAAAGATAAAAATCACTGAAAATTCAAGTACTGTACTCATAACTTAGTAGGAAAAAGGAAGTGTTAATCAACTGTTGTAAGATAGTCTTCTAAGAGTGGAATAAAAAGGAAGCAAAGGATATAATTCATACTTTAGAAATTTGTCTTATACCTATTCAAATAGAAAATGATTTTTAGGGGTGCTGAGTGGCTCAGTTGGTTAAGCTTCCAGCTCTTGATTGGGCTCAGGTCATGATCTAAGGATTCGAACCTCGAGTCAGGTTCTATGCTGACAATGTGAAGCCTGCTTGGAGTTCTCTCCCTCTCCGGCCTTTCTCTCTCTTTGCCCCTCCCCCACTGGCTCTCTCACTTTCAAAATAACTGAACATTAAAAAAAAAAAAAAAGAAAGAAAGAAAGAAAATTGAGGCACTTGGGTACCTCAGTTGGTTAAGTGTCCGGTTTCAGCTAGGTCATGATCTCACAGTTTGTGGGTTCGAGCCCTGCGTTGGGCTCTGTGCTGACTGCTAGCTCAGAGCCTGGAGCCTGTTTCAGATTCTGTGTTTCCCTCTCTCTCTGACCCTCCCCTGCTCGTGCTGTCTCTGTCTCTCAAAAAGAAAAGAAAAAAAAAAGAAAATGATTTTTATTGCTATACTTATGAGAAGGATTGTTCTTAGCATAGATTTTGGGAAAATAGTTAAATTGTATTTTTAATATGATAGGATCTGAGCTCAGTTACAAACACACAAAGAATAATAACTATCCCTTATAAGAATTTATAAAGGACTTCAATTAACACAACTTTAAGTTTGTACCAAGGTTATCCTTTGAGTTAGATAAGGGAGTTATTTTGTTTGTTTGTTTTTATGTTTTTAATTTATTTTTAAGAGACAGAGAGAGGCAGCGTGAGCAGGTGAGGGTCAGAGAGAGGGGGAGATACAGAATCTGAAGCAGGCTCCAGGCTCTGAGCTAGCTGTCAGCACAGAGCCCGAAGCGAGGCTCGAACCCACCAACCATGATATCATGACCTGAGCCGAAGTCAGACACTTAACCGATTGAGCCACCCAGGTGCCCCATTTTGTTTGTTTTTAAGAGAGAGGGAGAGAGAGAGAGAGCTCAAGCAGAAGCACTCAAGTGTGAACAGGGAGGAACAGAGAGAGAGAGACAGAGAATCCCAAGGAGGCTCCATTCTGTCAGCATAGAGCTCAATGTGGGGCTTGAACTCATGACTGTGAATCCTGACCTGAGCCAAAATCAAGAGCGGGGTCCCCAACCAACTGAGCCACCCAGGTGCCCCAGAAGATAAGGGAGTTTTTACCCCCATTTTACAATATCAATAATCTAAAGCTTTAGATAGTATCCAATGTTCAGAGATGCAGTAAACTATTTCCTTAAAACACCAAACCGGTGGGCGCTGTACCAACTTAGGCCAATAAGCAGAATTAAGAGTATTGAAAGATAAACATAAACTATTAGCTGGCTTTTGTGCATAATTATGAAACATTCCTAAAACTGAGTGAGGTTCTATTTGCAACATCTTAGGACAGGCACAAAGTCATAGGAGAAAAAAAGGGCAATTAAATAGCCAAGGGATTTGAGAGGCTGTCATAGCTGAAGCATAAACAAACTAACAAAAATTAAATTAGGTTTAAAAGACCACAGCAAGAGGGTTGTCTAGGTGGCTCAGTTGGTTGAGTATCTGACTCTTGACTTTGGCTCAGGTCATGATCTCACGGTTCATGGGACTGAGCCCCGCATTCGTCTGATAGCAGGGAGCTTGCTTGGGATTCTCGCTCTCCTTCTCTCTCTGCCTCTCCCCCATACATTCTCTCTCTCAAAGTACATAAACACAAATAAATAAATAACCACTGAAATAACCACTGTACAAGAGGAAAGGTACAAATCAAGTCTACAAAACTGCTATACATCATGGCGCCTGCTGCAGTGTTTTGCAGGTACTAGGCACTGTTTGATTATAAAAGTTAGGACTCAAATTAACCAAAATTTATTCACCATCTCCAAAACTATCAGAATTATGGGATCCCCTTAAAAAGTAAATTCAAGATAGGGGTGCCTGGGTGGCTCAGTTGGTTAAGCGTCCAACTTCGGCTCAGCTCATGATCTCGCAGTTTGTGGGTTCGAGCCCTGTGTTGGGCTCCGTGCTGAATGCTAGCTCAGAGCCTGGAGCCTGCTACGGATTCTGTGTCTCCCTTTCTCTCAGTCCCTCCCCCACTCACACTCTCTCTCCAAAAAAAATGAATAAATGTTAAAAAAAATTTTTAGTAAATTCAAGATAAATTATAATTATTACCAAGAATTTATTTATGTGCCCCTCTATTACTCCTCACAAATACCCATTGTGATAAATAATAATTATCATTTCCATTTTAGAGAAAACAATACTCAAGAATTAAGTAAATTGTCCAGGTTTCTTAAGTGGTGAATTTTTCTTTTTTTGCTTCAATTTACTACAGTACTATTTTATACAGGAGAAAATCTGGAACAAAAGATGGCATAATGTAAAAATTCAGTACAGTTTTAGACAGAATCAAGATTCATAGTCTTAAAAGAAACTATGAAGCTTTGGGGATCTTATGCCTAAGTCTTCTGACAA
This sequence comes from Helogale parvula, assembly GCA_004023845.1. Lineage (NCBI taxonomy): Eukaryota > Metazoa > Chordata > Mammalia > Carnivora > Herpestidae > Helogale > Helogale parvula. The sequence goes on from PJEM01005312.1 coordinate 22,852, forward strand.
TAAAAACTCACCCATCCATGTCTTAAGACCAGAATCAAATATTTAGTTGGAGGAATTGAGTTTTCATTCTTGTATTTTTTTAAAAGGCAGAACATAGGAAGAGCACAGCTGTAAAATTAGAGTCCTCAATTCAAATCCTGACTTTGTTACTCCCTAGCTATGTGACCTTGGACTAATTATTTAACCACTTCAAACTTTTATTTCTTGGTCAGTAAAATAGGAGTGATATTTATCTTGCAATGTTTTGAGGATGAGGCAATATAGGCAAAATGCATAGTAAAGTAACAAGTGGATATTCATAAATAGCTATTTTTATTGTGTGTCATTCAATAAAGAGTAGCTATTTTATTCTTGTGAATCAGGCTTTCCTAGTCCTACTTTTCTAATTTCTTTGTTTTACTTTTCTTGGAAGTTATTTGTTTTTCAACTAAGATACAGATTTCCTGTTCAAGTAGTTCAGAGAAACCTAACTTTAAACCAACATGTGAAGCCATTTAAAAAAAATCAGAATAATATAATTTACATGACAGAAAGATTGATCATATTAGTCCCTTAAATAACAAGCACTCTTTGAATAAGAAATGATTTACTTCCTAAAACCCTATACAACTTTTCATAGACACATGAAAGAATATCCTGTTAAGTCCCTTCTGACCTAGTGATTCTTTAAAAAAAATAAATTTAGGGTGATCATCTGGGTGGTTCAGTTGGTTAAGCATCTGACTTTGGCTCAGGTCATGATCTCTGGTTTGTGGATTCAAGCCCCGTATCAGACTCTGTGCTGACAGCTTGAAGCCTGGAGCCTGCTTCAGATTCTTTGTATCTCTCTCTCAAAAATAAATTTTTTAAAAAATCAATTTTGGGGCGCCTAGGTGGCTCAGTGGTTAAGCGTCTTACTCCAATTCAGGTCATGATCTTGCAGTCTGAGTTCGAGCTCCCTCCCCTCCCCCTACCCAGCCCTGTGTCAGGGTCTGAGCTGTCAGATTCCATGTCTTTCTCCCTTCTGCCTCTCCCCCATTCAGGCTTTCTTTTTTTCTCTCTCAAAAATAAACATTAAAAAAAAAAAAATCCATTTGAATCATCTGCTTACATCTCAAAGAAAGAAACATCCGCTAAGCAAACAAGAGCTGCTACAGAAGAAACATAATTTAATAAAATCATCACTTTTGAAGTTTGCTGAATAAGGTTTGTATCAGTAACGAGAAAGGCAGTAAGCAATACAGATTGCATAGTCCACATTTCTCTAATGCAACAAACACGCTATGAACCAATTTATGAATAAAAACAAACATGCAGAAGTTCTGCAACTGTTTTTTAAGCAGGCTATAAGTAGAAATAGCATAAAAATTTTGTTTCAGAAGTTCAAATTAGGGTGGCTTCTGCAATAAAAAATGATTAAGGAAAATCACTAATTTAAGCAGGAATGTAGTTTTTCCATATAGAATGACATCAAAAAAGAAACAAAGGAAAAAAAGACATAAGTTTGCTTTTCTTACACCTAATTTTTCTTACAAACTACTTTGTTAGTTTATTTAATCTACAAGTTTACACAACTTGTTATTCAAGTCTTAGATTCTATTAAAAAAACAAAACAACTATTAATACATGTCCTACAGAGCAATCTAGCTGTATTTCCAAATGCAGTATGCTACTTAACAAAACCAACTAAGTACCATGCTTAGTATAAAAGCAATTGTGATTGTTAAAATTGATATACCAGGAATTATAAATTAAAAGGAAAAAGAATGAAAAATAATGATGGGATGCAAGAAAAATGTAGGTTAATTTCCATATTGGCTCACATTCTCCTTTTTTTCTAAGAGATTTTTAATGATATTGAGAGAGAGAGAGACGGAGTACGATCGGAGGTGGGGCAGAGAGACAGAATCTGAAGCAGACTTCAGTCTCTGAGCTGTCAGCACAGAGGTTGATGTGATGCTTGAACTCATGGACCACAAGATGATGATCGGAGTTGAAGTTAGACGCTTAACAGACTGGGCTATCTTCACATTCTCCTTCTCTTAAGTGAACTATAATAAAATTGGCATAAAAATACCTCTAGTTAAATTTGTTCTAAATTGGCTCCCTATTATATGTTTCTCCCCCAAAATCAAATATAAATAACTGCTTTAAGTTGGTAGCAAGAGGTTTTAAGCAAATACTATATTTCATATATAGTTAGACTAAAATCTCCAATTCTTTTTGCCCAGTATTTCAAAATCAGTGTTTCCAGAAAAATGTAATCAATTACACTACAATTTTTGTGTATTATTTTGTGCATTTATTTAATTGATGATATATTAGCATCATGTTGATGCTGGTGAAAGTTAACCATAGATTGATAGGCTCTCTATCATTTAGCAGTTGTTTCCCATATAGAACTTTTTAAAGGGTAAAGTGTGTATTAGTATTTTGGATTAAAAAGTTTTAGTTCAGGGGCACCTGGCTCAGTTGGTAGAGCAAGCAATTCTGATCTGGGTTGTGAGTTCAACCCCCATGCTGGATGTAGAGATTACTTAAAAATAAGGCCTTAGGACACCTGAGTAGTTCAGTTGGTTAAGCAGCTGAGTCTTGGTTTCAGCTCAGGTCATGATCTCATGGTTAGTGGGTCCAAGACCCACATCAGGCTCCCTGCTGGCCGCATAGAGTCTGGGATTCTCTCTTCCTCTTTTTCTTTTGCTCTCACTCTTGCTCTCTCAAAATAAATAAATAAACTTAAAAAAAAATAAAGCCTTAAAAAGAAGTTTTAGTTCAGATAGCATTCCTTTAAAATATGCTATCACATCAGTCCAGGAATAAAATGGCAAGAACAAAACAATTTGACTCGAACCAAGAATTGTGAGCAAAACAATAGGATTTTTTTTTTTTGCAATTAATCCTCATACCTTTATCAGATAACCTACTGGATCATCTTGTTTTGAAAATAATTTCAGAAGCAGCATCTTAAGGAAAATCCCAGCTAAAACATCATTTTTAAATTTTAAAACAAAGTTTTGCCTCAACATGATTAGGCAATATTCAGTTATGATAGAAACATGTTTTATTATGAACAGTGAAACAGAAACAAACAAACACAGAGGTATCAACCAGGTATTTTATGTCCTTTTCTACAAGAACCAATGTTTATTAAGAGGGTATAGGCCCATTTAAAATAAATATCAGTAACATCATGAAATAGTGGAACTATTGTACCAATACTGAACTCCTGTAATCTGGATTCAAGAAAACACATTCTGGATTCAAGAAAACACAGCATACACATACCAAAACAAAAACAAAGAAACAAAACAAAACAAAAAACCCATACACACCAAAACCAAACACCAGCCTTAAGATGGAACAGGCTGTAAAACACTCATTGTGTTACTGCTTTAAGAACTCCACGAAGCACCTTGTAACTCATTAGCTGCACGTTTTCCTTAGGAGGGAAACAAGGTCCTCTCTCCGTCACATATGCATAAGGAAATCTCAAAACCCAGAGGCCATCTGGTGGGAGAGTGATTTCTTGTTTTTCTGGGTAGAATACTGGACATGGTGGTGGACCTGGCTGAACCTGAAAAGTAAAGGGAATATACTTACTTTCACACTTTTCATTAAGAAACACCTGAAAGATAAATGCCTAAACAAACAAAAGTTTAAAGAGCGTGTAAGATTAAGTGGGTAGTGGGTAAACTAATCATATCCAAAATTACATTTAGCCTCAAATATTATCCTACTTTTCTACAGATTTTTAACGTCAAGTTCTGTCTTTGAACTAAACAAGGTGAATTGATGGTGTGAACTGATAAACACACCCATGATTTATTTTTCAAGAACTAGATTATATATAAAAGGTATTTAAAATGAAGACCTGTTTAATGAAATAGTTATTATTCTGCACTTTTAAAAAACAATCAGAACAAACATCAGCATTTTTTTTGTTTGAAGAAAGAAAAGATTGTATTTCTTACCTGGGGCATTAGTATTATCTGCAAAGGAGCGTCAGGAACTACAACAAAAAGCCTCATAAGTTGAGCATAATGTGGTTTTAGCCCTCTACCCTGAGACGATGACAGAATATATAAGGGCATATCACTATTCAGGGCTTTTAAAGCGGACTCCTTTGGCCCACTTCCCATTACTTTCATTACTTTTTCGGGTCCTGAACACATAAACCTCCGACCTCTAGAGTCTTCATATTCAAAGCCCACAAATGCTCGAGCTATGTCATCTCTCCGTCTTCCTCTTCCCATTACTACTGCACTTCTCTTTCCAGGAATAGCTTTATTTGGAGCAGGCCAAGAATTCGTGTCTAAGTCTCCTTCATCTTCGGCTCTAGTCCTGATGACAATGTCCCAAGGCATAAGATAGTTTGTTCCTGGAATGAAGCCTTGTTGGTCTAAACCTGTATGAAAGTTGTAAGACTTAGCAGGGCCTAATTTAACCAACGACCAGCTGGAGAATTTGGGTAGGAGACCTTTGGGGCAATTTGAATGTAGCATGCCTGGGAGATACTCAACCGTGGATGCCTGTCTATCAACCAAGTTTGGTCTCTTCTCAGTTTTTACTTCTCCTTGACCATGAACTTCTGGATTATCTCCTCCTGCTTGTGGGTCAGCTGGATAGGTACCTAAACTATCTGTGGACTGGCCTAAACTCAAAGCTAAACTCAGGCTTGTGCTCTCTCCTTGGGTTTGAGGTTCTTTTTCTTTAAGTTTATCAGCATCTGCATCTGGAGGGGCAGGAGAAGATTCATTTTTGGCAGGAGCAGGATCTGGAGTACTTGGTTCAAATACTGGGAAATTGATATGATCCAATTTTCCGCAACATTTTTCTTCCAGAAGCTACAGAGGAAGAAACAAAATAAAATAAACAACTCTGTGACCTTTTCATTTAAAATAACCCATTCTTCACTCTCAAAAGCAAGATTAACAATTAATGGGTAAGGGATACCTGGGTGGCTCAGTCAGTTAAGTATCCAGCTTTGGCTCAGGTCATGATCTCATCATTTGTGAGTTCAAGGCCCATGTCGGGCTCTGTGCTGACAGCTCAGAGCCTGAAGCCTGCTTTGGATTCTGTGTCTCCCTCTCTCTCTGCCCCTCCCCTGCTCATGCTCGGTTCTCTCTCTCAAATATAAACAAACAATAAAAACAACAAGAAGAAAACAATGGGTAAGCAAATAAGTTCATATAAAGAACTTTCCCTTGTCTATATATCACACTCAAGTCACATTTAGTTTTCTAGATTTTTTTCTAACATTAAAATAAAAATTTTACTTATTTGGGGGGCTTGGGATTCTCAGTCAGTTAAGCATCTGACTCTTGGTTTCAGCTAAAGTCATGATCCCACGGTTGGTGAGATTAAGCAGCCACACTGGGCTCTGTGTTGAAAGCATAAAACCTGCTTGGGATTCTCTCTCCTCCTCTCTCTCTCTGCTTCTCCCCTCGCTCACACTCCCTCCCTCAAAATAAACTTTAAAAAAAATTTTAAATTAAAAGTTTAAAAAATGTTTATTTTATTTTGAGAGGGAGAGAGAGAGTGTGAGCGACGGAGAGGCAGAGAGAGGAGAGAGAGAATCCCCAAGCAGACTCCACTCTGTTGGCATAGACCCTGATGCGGGGCTTTAGCTCACAAACCGTGGGATCGTGACCCGAGCTGAAATCAAGAGTCAGATGCTTAACTGAGAGAGCCTCCCAGGAGCCCCTACTTTTCTAGATATTTTGCTTCTGAAAATATGTACTATTACTTAATATATTAGTACTTAGTACATTACAAAAAAAAAAGGCAGAGAGAGGAAGAAGAAAAAAATCAGAGTCTACCTGGTAAAAGTCATAGTTAGCTGCCTTGATATCAAAGGGATCATCTCGAGGTGCTTGCTTCCTACCACAGTTACAGGCACCAGTAGATCGAGCTCGGCTGTTGTGATACAGCACAGGAGGATTTCTATCAGCCTCTGGTTTTTCTCCTGGAAAACATATACTTACTGTTAATTTCACACGCACAATGCAGAGTCAAAGTTGTTTTATATTCTATAGCATCTAACCCCAAAATTTCTCCAAACAGTACTTTGGAAATGAGAAGAAATTACAAATAAAACAAAAATACCAAAAACACAAAAACCTTAAGTATATACACATAACAGAAGAAGCACTGAAAATTCATAAAATGATACATATTTTCAATCTAAAGTTTTAGATGCTTAGGGTTTCTATGTACATTTTATCATCATCATGGTGACGTTACATTTCAATTATTTCATTTTAGTTCCACAAAAACTCCAAATAAAAATGTTAATATGAAGTTTCTGAAACTTTATATTCTTTAATAATTCTAATTTACTAATCCCCTATGGTAGTTCATCCTTTAAATACAAGAAAACAATTAGTAGTCATAGTTGTTATTTTCTTTTTACAGCTGGAGAGAAAACTTAAATTTGATGCAACTAAATTTCCGTAAGGCTTTTTAAAATTACCAATACATAGTGAAAAGCCTCTCTTAAAACAAGAATAAACAGGCACCTGGCTGCCTCAGCCAACAGAGTAGGCAAATCATCTTGGGATTGTGTGTGTTCAAGCCTCACATTAGGCATAAAGATTACTTTAAAAATTAATAATAACAATAAAAAATAAAAACACAGCTCAGTTTTGATTTCAAAATGCTGAGAAAATTTTAGCTACCTGATTTAGGTAAAGAGTGAAATTTATGTACACAGTGTTGATCAGTTAAACTCCTCTCCTCACAGAGCTGATGGCCATTGCTCCAAAACTTGTAGCAGTCCTCATGTAACTGCATGGCATACTTGTGAAAGGCTGGACCCCTAGCATGCTGACTGTACACTCGAAGAGCCTGGGCAAGCTGATTCTTATGGACAGTCATTGTGTAGTTATGAGGCAAATTTGACTGATAGGCACTATGGGCCATGGGTAAAGCTTTTTGGCACCGGTTTTCTGAGAACTTGGTGTCAATATCCAAAAACCCTTCCAAGACTTTAATACTGCTTAAAATCTTAGATGTTAGCTCCCCAGTGGGAGATCCCAAGTCCTCCTCCTTCCCATCAATAGCTACTTCATACAGTTTTGAAGCTGCTGAGATCCACTTCTGATAAGTGGGAAGTTCAAAATGGGAAGGCTGTGGGTTCCTGCCCACACTGTCATCAAAACCTTTCTTGCTTAGGACTAACTCCACATGCTGCCACAGAAACTCCCGAAGAGTGAAATCCACTAGCTGCCCTGAGGAACTGGAACTGCTGCTGTCAATGTGGAAAGAGAGCTGCTGCCGGCTATGCTGCCTCATCACCTGGTATCGCCTGGGCCCAGAAAGGGGTGCAGGCACCAGCAAAGATTCTGGGTCCTTCACAGTACAATGACTCCTAAGCTGATCCAGCAGCATGCCTACTGGGTCCTCCTCTTGGCTTCCAGGAACTATGTACACAAAAGCTTGGTTGGCAGGCACAGTAAAGAGGCAATTGATACTCTGATTAGTTAAGACACGACTCTTCCTAAAGATTCTATAGATCTGGTCCTCCAGGGCATGCTGCAGTCTCCTTTTGGGAGAATGCTTCTTGGGCTTGTCTGGATGAGCTGGGTCTTGACTCCGAGGGGGTTCCACCTTGAGGGCTCCATTGAGTTGAAAGAGGAAAAGGAGTCTAGGCGGGCAAGGTCGGCAGTTTAGCTTCCAGTCTTTGCCAACTGGACAATCCTTAATGGCTGTTTTGAGGAGGGGCAGTACTTTCTGTCTCAGTCCATCAAGGGCTCTGAACACTCGATCATAAGTGATGTCAAAAGAACAAGTGGGATGGACCAGAAGCAGGATGTGACAAACGGAGAAAAGGTAAAGGAGACTGAGACACTGCAGCTTCTCTTGATGCTTCCAGAACTCGTGTGCTTCTGCATGAGGTAAAGAGAGGCCACCTCCAGCTTCCCCGCTCTGAAGGGCACGACAAGCCCGCAGAAGCTGGGAATTGTCACAGATGGAAGTGAGAAGAAGATAAAGAACTTTGCTTTCCTGATTGTAATAGGCCTGCAGAAGGCTGTAGTCCTGGGAGCCTGGCTCAGTTCGGTTCCCTTCAGCGGCGGCCACACCTCCCCGAACTGAATCCCCAGCCCCAGCGTCTCCGGCTCCACCAGCCTCCCCGACGGCACCAGCCTCGGTCCTGATTCCAGGCCCTGAGTCCCCAGGATCTTGGTGGCGAAAGAGGGGAAAGACCTGTCGGTCGCAAACCGTATTCACAAGTGAGAACTTCTCGGAATTCAGTCGCAGAGCCGTCTTGCCGAAGATTCCTACCACGCAGATCTCATCCTCTCGCCAAGGAGGTTCCGGTCCACCAGCCACGCTCCCTCCGCCCTCTGTAGAGGACCCCTCGGGACTTTCAGAGCCGGCCCAGGTTGAAGCGCCCATTAGAAGCTCTCGCAAGCTGACAGGACCCGCCATTGTGCAGAGACTTCTCTGGACTCTTTCCGGTCCGCCCTGAAAACCTAACCGGCTTTCGTCCAACTTTAAAATACCTCCTCCGCTTCTTCAGTTCCTGCTTTCCTCTGATTTTAGGTTCCGCCCCCGCTCATCCTCTCCCAGTTTTCGCGGTTTTCCGTATTCCTGTACCACAGTTTAACATTCTTCTCAACCGCGGACTATAGGAATTGAGAAATCGAAAAGACCATCGGAAACAGTTGGTTTGCGTTTCAAGGAATACAAAAACACTGCAAAAGAAGCTTGTCAAGTGACTTGCAAAACTAGAAAAATGGTTCAGTTAAAGAAAGCTCTACGACCTTGCTACAGAAGATGTAATCTTCAGGCCGAAGTCGGAGTAAGTTAGAAATGCAGAATCTCAGGCCCCAATCCAGACCTACCGAATCAGAACATGCATTTCAACTAAATGCTAACGGTTTGTACACACTTTACAGTCTGAGAAACACAGCTCTAGAAATACTCTGCAAAGGTGAACGGATTTCCTTTCTTTTCTATTCATAAAGGAATTTAATTCAGCCATATCAGTGAAAAACAAAGCCAGTGATTTTGGAAGGTGTATGGAGCACAAACTTTAAAATAATAATTTCTTGGAGCTCCTGGTTAGCGCAGTGGGTTAAGTAAGCGTCTGACTTCTGCTCAGGTTATAATCTCACAGGTCCTGAGTTGAAGCCTCACATCCAAGCCCCTGCTTCAGATCCTCTGTCCCCTTCACTCCCTGCTCCTCCCCTGCTCGTGCTCTCTCTCAAAAATAAATAAACATTTAAAAAAAAAGAATAATTTCTCAGTCTCTGAAGAACACATACCAAAATGTTAAAATATATATTAAGATATTTAAAACGTGCTAGAATTTGTCCATTTTTTTACTCTTTTTTTCTTTTTCTTTTTAAATAGAGTTTTGTCTTTTAAAATTTAAGTTTTAAGTTCATAGCAAAATTGAGCAGGACGTTCCACCATACCCTCTTCCTCACACAAGCACAGCTTCCCCTCCATCAGCATCCAGTTCGAGTTGTACATTTATTACAGTCTATGAACCTATATTGGCACATCCAATTGTTATCATCCCCAAATACATAGTTAACATTAGGACTTATTCTTGGTGGTGCACATTCTATGGGCTTGGACAAATGTATAATGACATATGTCCATCATTATGGTGTCATATATAATAATTTCACTGTCCTAAAAATCCTCTGTGTGCCACCTATTCATTCTTCTTTTCTCCAAACCCTAGCAACCACTACTGTCTCCATAGTTTTGTCTTTTCTACAGTGTCATATAGTTGGAATCACACAGTACAAAACCTTTTCAGATTGGCTTCTTTCACTTAGTAACATGCATTTGAGTTTCCTCCATGTCTTTTCATGCTTTGATAGCTGATTTCTTTTTAGTGTTGAATAATTTTGTTATCTAGATGTACCATTTATTTATTCATTTGCATACTAGAATACATCTTAATTGCTTCCAAGTTTTGGAAAATATTAATAAAGCTGCTACAAACATCTGTGTGCAGGTTTTTGGGTAGGTATCCTCTGTGTTTTTTTTTTAAAGATTTTTTATTTTTAAGTAATCTCCACACCCAACATGGAACTTGAACTCACAACCTTGAGATCAAGAGTTACATGTTCTACTAGCTGAGCTAACCTGGTGCCTCCCTCTTTATTATTTTTTAAAATTATTTTTTTATTGAAGTAGTGTTGACATACAATATTACTCTACAACATAGTGATTCAAAAATTATATATATTATGAAATGCTCACCATGATAACTGTGATATGTGACCTTTCGTCACCATAGTTATTACAATACTATTTTTTTAAGTAATCTCTACACCCAACATGGGACTCAAACCCACAACCCTGAGATCAGGTCACATGTTCCACTAACTGAGCCAGCCAGACACCCTAACAATATCATTCACTACGCTTCCTATGCTGTACTTTTCATCTTTTATTCTTATATATTTTCTAATTTTTCTACAAAGAACACTTTCTTCAATTTGTAATATTGAACAATTCTTACTTGAAAAAATGTGGAAAGCCTTAACTCAATTTTGGAGGTTTGGATGGTTAGATTCATTTTTTAAAATATTCTTCACTTTAAGATATAGAAATGGAATTAGATAATTTGTTTTTAATGAGTTCTTACTTGTGATGTGAAATAATGACAAAATAATAATAAACACAGATCATTTACTTTGTGTATGGCTCTGTGTTAAATCCTTATCAAGAATTATCTCATTTAGGTATGGTCTTGCTTATATGTGGAATCTAAAAGAACCTAGGTCATAGAAATGGAGAACAGGGGCTTCTGGGTGGCTCAGGTGGTTAAGCATCCAAATTTGGCTCAGGTCATGATCTCAGGGTTTGTGGGTTGCAGTCCTCCATTGGGCTGTCTGCTCTTAGCACAAAGCCAGCTTTAGATCCTTTGTTGCCCTCTTTCTGCCCCTCCCCCACTCATATTCTCTCTCTCTCTCTCTCTGTCTCTCTCAAAAACAAATCAAACATTAAATATATACAAAGACACATATATGTATAATATATACATACACACATGTATATACACACATATTATATATACACACACCTATATGTATAATACATATAATATATATGCAGTAGTTTTGGCTTTAAGTTAAAAATGGAATTAGATTGCTTTTTTTAAAGAGTTTTTACTTGGGATGTCAAATAATGACAAAATAATAATAAACACAGATAATTTACTTTATGTATGGCTCTGTGTTAAATCCTTATCAAGAATTACCTCATTTTTTGACCTTGGCTGCATCAACTTCTTGCTCAACACATCTCCAGAGGCAAGGGAAATAAAAGAAAAATGAGCTATTGGGACCTCATCAAAATAAAAAACTTCTGCACAGCAAAGGAAACAATCAGCAAATCTAAAAGGCAACTGACAGAATGAGAGAAGATATTTGTAAATGGCATATCAGATAAAGGGCTAGTATTCAAAATCTATAAAGAACTTATCAAGCTCAACACCCAAAAAACAAATAATCCAGTGAAGAAATGGGCAAAAGACATGAATAGACACATGAATAGATGGCCAACCGACACATGAAAAAATGCTCAACATCACTCATCATTAGGGAAATTCACATCAAAACCACAATGAGATACCACCTCACACCTGTCAGAATGGCTAATATTAACAACTCAGGCAACAACAGATGTTGGTGAGGATGCAGAAAAAGAGGAGCCCTTTTGCACTGCTGGGGGGAATGCGAACTGGAGGTTCCTCAAAAAATTAAAAATAGAACTACTCTACGACTCAGCATTTGCACTGCTAGGTACTTATCCAATTGATACAGATGTGCCATTTCGAAGGAGCACATGAACCCCAATGTTTATAGCAGCACTATCGACAATAGCCAAAGTATGGAAAGAGCCCAAATATCCATTGACAGATGAATAGATAAAGAAGATGTCGTATATATATACAGTGGACTATTAATTTGCAATAAAAAAGAATGAAATCTTGCCATTTGCAACTATGTGGATGGAACTAGAGGATATTATGCTAAGCAAAATTAGTCAGTCAGAGAAAGACAACTATCATATGACTTCACTCTTTTGAGGACTTTAAGATACCAAGCAGAACATAAGGGAAGGGAAGCAAAAATAATATAAAAACAGGGAGGAGAAGAAAACATAAGAGACTTTTAAATATGGAGAAAAAACAGAGGGGTCATGGGAGGGGGGATGGCCTAAATGGGTAAGGGGCATTAAGGAATCTACTCCTGACTCGGATGTAAATTAAAAAGTAAATTATTAAAAAAAAAGAATTACCTCATTTAGGTATGATCTTACTTGTATGTGGAATCTAAAAGAACCTAGGTCATAAAAACGGAAAACAGGGGCACCTGGGTGGCTTAGTTGATTAAATGTCCAACTTTTGCTTTTGACTCAGGTCATGATCTCACGGTTCATGGGTTTGAGCCCCCCTGTCAGGTTCTGCACTGACAGTATGGAGCCTGCTTAGGATAGAATTCTTTCTTTCTCTCTCTCTACCCTTCCCCTGCTCACAAGCTTGCGCGCTCTCTCTCTCGCTCTCTCTCTCCCCAAATAAATACATAGACTTGGGGTGCCTAAGTAGGTCAGTTGTTTGAGAGTCCATCTGTGGCTCAGGTCATGATCCAACAGTTCATGAGTTCAAGCCCCACATTGGGCTCATGGCTGTCAGCACAGAGCCCACTTCAGATCCTCTGTCCCCCCTTTCTCTCTGCTCCTCTCCCACTCTCACTCTTTCTCTCAAAATAAATAAACATAAAAAAAACAAAATAAATAAGTACATTAAAAAAAGAATATGAATTTTTTTTAAAAATGGACAATAGACTGGTGGTTGCTAGGCCAGGGTGTGGGGGTGCAGATATGGGTGAAATTGGTCAAAAGGTACACACTTCCAGTATGGTCTGGGGATGTAATGTACAGCATAGTGACTATACTTAACAATACTGTACTGTGTATTTGAAAGTTGCTAAAAGGATGCATCTTAAAATGGGCATCTGACTGGCAAGAGCTTGAGACTCTTGATCTTGAGATGGTTAGTTTGAGCCCCACATTTGGGGTAGAATTTACATTAAAAAAAAGTTCACATCACAAAAAATTGTAACTAAAGGAGGTGATGGATGTGAACTAAATTAGCTGTGGAAATAATTTTGCATTATATATACATATATATAAATCATTATGTTGTATGCCTTAAACTAAATACAATTATATCTAAATAAAACTTGGGTGGGTAAAAGATTTATCTTATTTAATCCTCAAAGAAAGGATGGACCCCAAGTCATGGTGGTGGTGTTTTAATAAATTAAGGTATATTAGGCTTCTCAACCAACTCTTATTTACTAACAAGAATTCAGAATGGAGTAGGAGTGGGTTAAAAAAAATTTTTTTTTTAATTTTTGGGGGTCCTTGGGTGGCTCAGTCGAAGCATCTGACTTCAGCTTAGGTCATGATCTCATGGTTTGTAGTTCAAGCCCTGCATCGGGCTCTGTGCAGACAGCTCAGAGCCTGAAGCCTACTTCAAACTCTGTCTCCCTCTCTCTATGCCCTTCCCCTTCTCTCTCTATCAAAAATAAATAAACATTTAAAATGTTTTAATTTATTTATTTTTGAGAGAAAGCATCTGAGAGAGCAGCGGAGGGACAAAGAGAAAGAGAGAGAATCTCAAGTGGGTTCCATGCTGTCAGTGCAGAGCCTGACATGGGGCTCAAACTTACAGACCGTGAGATCATAACATGAGCCAAAACCAAGAGTCTAACGTTTAGCCCACTGAGCCACTCGGGAGCTCAGACAAAAATTTTTAAAAATACATTTAGGAACGCCTGAGTGGATCAGTCAGTTAAGTGTCTAACTCTTGATTTCTGCTCAGGTCATGATCTCAGGGGTTGTGAGTTCAAGCGCTTAAGCTGGGCTCTGTGCTGACAGTGCAGAGCCTGCTTGGGATTTTCTGTCTCCCTCTCTCTCTGCCCCTCCTCTGCTTGCTCTCCCACTCCCTCTCAAAATAAAGAAACCAACTTAAAATATTTTGTTTATTTGCTTTTTACTCTTCTCTACTTCTACATGTCCAGATCCTACCTCTCTTTGAAAAGCCAACTAAAAGAGAAATTCTACATGTTTATCAACATAAATTATACTGTGATCCTCACCATGTAGATTATTTGCTATGTTTAGTATGTGATTTTGTTGATTTAAAATCATCTTAACAATTCTTTGACTTATCAATTCAGGAAAAATAGTATATATTAACTATAAACATTGCACAGATTTCTCAAGTAAACAAAATGTTGAAAAGTCAAATATTCAAGAGCCCCATAGGGGGCGTGGGTGGCTCAATAGGTTTCAGCTCATGTCATGATCTAATGGTTCGTGGGTTCAAACCCTGCATTGGGTTCCACACTCGATGCTTGCTTGGGATTCTCTCTCCCTCTCTCCCACTTGTGCTCTCTCTCTCTCTCTCTCTCAAAATAAAAAGACTTAAAATAGGCATGTTGCATTTTATTTTATTTTACTTTAATGTTTATTTATTTTTGAGAGAGAGAGAGAGAGAGCGCGAGCAGGGGAGGGCGAAGAGAGAGGGGGACATAAGATCCAAAGTAGGCTGTGTGCTGACAGCAGAGAGCCCAAAGTGGAACTTGAACTCACTAACCATGAAATCATGACCTGAGCCAAAGTCGGAAGCTTAACTGAGCCTCCCAGAAGCCCCAGGCATACTTTAAAATCTAGCATTTCCAATCCTAGGTTTACACACTCGAGTAATTCTTGTGCATATGGGCATCTTCGAGAATATTCATAATGGCTTGCATGATTCATAATAACCAGAATCTATAAACAACCTGAATGTCCACTAACAATAGAATGAATGATAACTATATTTACAGAACAAAAATAAGTGATCTATAGTGTTACACAGTAACATGGTTGAATCTTAAAAATAAATGTTGATTGAAAGACGGCAGAAACAAAATATATAATGTATGATTCTGTTTATATAGTTCAGAAGCAAGGAAAGTAAAACATTGCATTTAGGAGTGTGTAGTTAGAGGGTGAAAGCAAGGAAGTATTATTTAATTTTATTATTTTTAAAGCTTATTTATTTTGAAAGAGACAGAGACAGTGTGAGTGGGGCAGGGGTAGAAAGAGAGGGAGACAGAATTGAAAGCAGGATCCAACTTACCAACTGTGAGACAATGACCTGAGCCAAAACCAAGAGTTAGATACTTAGCCAACTGAGCCACCCAGATGCTCAATGGAAGTATTTATTATAACAAGCATATCAGCAATTCCTTCTTGTGGAAAGGGATTATGTTAGGAGAGGGAGACAAGCAGGGCTTTTATAGACACTTATAATGTCTCTTTCTTGCTGGTTACATGAGCATTTGCATTAATATTTGTTAATTTGTATATTGATGTTTTATGCATTTTTCTGTGTTATGTCTAGTAAAAAACATTAAATGAGAGAAAAACCAAAGGTTTTTTTTTTTTTATTGTTCTTTATTTAAAAACATAGCCAGATGTATCTTGGTGTTTATATTGTCTGGTTGTTATTCAGTTTAAAAATAAGCATTGAAAAGTATATAATTAGTAACAGTTTAATGAAACCATAGCATTTATAGGATTCTCAAATGGATACAATATAAAACCTGTCATAAAAATCAGTAAAAGATACAAGGTAGAACATGTTTTAATACTGGTAAATGGCAACAGCAGCTTCACAAATGTTTACTGTATAGGATTTCTATAGCAATTTTTTATGACCCTTTATTCCACAAGAATGATCAAATCATCAAAAAATTTTTTAATTTTAGAGAGAGAGAGAGAGAGAGGGCATAACCTGGGGAGAGGGGCAGAGGGAGAGAGAGAGAATCTGAAGCAGGCTCCACCCTCAGTGCCGAGCTTGACAGGGGGCATGATCCCACAACCCTGGGATCACGACCTGAGCTGAACTCGAGTTGGATCCTCAACAGACTGAGCCACCCAGGTGCTCATCAAGTCATTTCAATTAAATTAAAACAGTACATGCTGTTTTAGCAATATAAGCATTATAAGTGCCCCATAAAATACTGTTACAAATACTCAAATGTTTCATTCTTAGTGATCATTCCCTTTATTCTTATATAATATAAATGTAGCTAGCATTTTTTTTCTAACTAGAAGCAGGTATGTTTCTTAATTTTATTACCTGCTTAATTTTCATTCATAAATGTGTTGTAAACATAAATATGGGTCTCATAAGAACAAAACATCATGCTCAGGCCTGCTTTCTAGTCTGGTGACACAACACACTATTTGGCATCTCAAAGCAATTTATCTGCAGAAATATAGGCATTTCTGGGAAATAGCTAACATATCTTTTTTAGCCTACGCTAGCCAGGGTATATATATATTTCAAGGATATCATCTGTGTAGCTGCTTCATGTCAGGCTAGAAAGTTCAGGGAAGGTCTAAAATCCCTGGTTCCCCATCCCTGGGGAGCTGCTCCCCTTATTCTTGGAACCGCAGGGGGCGTTATCAGCATCAAAGCTAATCCTTGCCTTCAGTCACAGGAACTCACTCTAATGAAAGTTCCCCTTCCTCTTTGATACTTAACACATTAGTTATGGGGTTCCTAGTTGTGCCCAATGCTAAGTAGACATGTCATGACAAGCATGTCTCCCAGAAATACTTGGCAAATGTGCAGGGGACTGATCGATAAGGCTACCAGATAAAATATAGAAGGCCGGTTAAATCTGAATTTCAGATAAATTATGAATACTTTTTGTAGTAGAAATATCTCCCATGAAATATCTGGGACACCCTTATGCTAAAATAAACTACTCATTGTTTAACACGACATATTTATATTTAAAAGTTATTTGTGGTTTATCTGAAATTCAAATTTGTTATATATTTGTAGTTGCTAAATCTCACAACCCTGGAGTGGCAGGAAAGAACAAAAATCCAGTGAGGTGTACATTATTACTGTTATTGAAACATTGGTTGTTGAGGACAGGAATTAGGTCTCACAGTGAATCTGCTATGGACTTCAAATAATCCTTGGCAAGCCACTGGGGAAATTAGAAGGTTCATATTGAGGCCCTTGTAAAACTTACATTTAGCTGCATGAATATGGACAGCAAATATCAAAGAAAGGAATATCTCAGACTTCAGTGAGCCAGATAGAATCATTTCTAAATGCTAGATTTAATTTCTAAATGCTAGAAATGATATGTTCTAATTTTAAGGTTATATTGAACATTTTGCTTTGAATCCTTTTGGAAAATAACTGAGTTGGGATGGGGGAGGGTCTTACCTCTTAACTTTCTGTTTACTATCAGACTTTTTTACTGATCAAGTCTGTAGCATTTAGTGAATGCATTAGCTTTACGGGCTGAAATACTTTTCTTTTTAATTACCTGAGGATACGTAAGATGAATGGGAACCAGTTTGCTTTCTTAATGCCATAACTTTACCTACTGAGGACAAATCTGTTACCTAGTTAGATCTGAACAACCTCTCCAACTTAATTTGAGTAGTTGCAGGATAAACATCACTTTGGGGATTCCATTTTCCTATCTGTTCTTTTATTCATCATGTAAACTAAAAAATATCCCAATACCCACTTTGTATCATAGTATGTATGAGGGCTCCACACATACTTTAATTCTTCAGATGGAATTATATATTAGTATAATTATTTATACATTCTCTACTATATTAAAAAAAAGGATTGGGGTGATTTTATCTGTGTATTTTATAGATCATCACATGGAGTCAGGATGAGTTGGCATCAGTTTTGTTCATCAAAGCTGCTTGTAGAAAGTGGCAGAGTTGGAGTTGGGCTTCTAGGGTGAGCCATCTATGAAAAAAAAAAGTCCCAGTTATAATATGAACTATGTTCCTGTGGCCAACACAGTTCTCCTTCCTCACTAACAGAATCCAGGTTTTGTGTAGGGCAGCAATGCACCCCGACTTTAAAAACTACTTGTCTCACTTTCTATCATAGAGTCAGAGGTTCCTGGATAGCACCTTCTGATGAGGGGTTGCTTAGCTAGCACACCCTTCTGCCCTTCGCCTTTCACCTTACCTTGCCTAGAATGTGGACACCAGGCTTTCTTCACCATGAGGATAAAAGCCACACCTTAAGCATGGAAGAGCAGTGGGGGCACCTGGGGGGCTCAGTTGGTTAAGCATCTGACTCCTGATTTTGGCTCAGGTCATGATCTCACTGTTTGCGTCCCATATGGGACTCTGCACTGACAGTGCGGAGCCTGCTTGGGATTCTCTCTCTCTCCCTCTTTGCCCTTCCCCCTCTCATTCACATGTACTCTTTCTCTTTCAAAATAAATAAACTTAAAAAAACCTTTAGAAGGGTGTCTGGGTGGCTCAGCCAGTTAAGTGTCTGATCTCGACGCAGGTCATGATCTCACAGCTTTGAGCCTGGAGTCGAGTTCTGTGCTGACAGTTCAGAGCCTGAAGCCTGCTTCAGATTCTGTGTCTCCTTCTCTCTCTCTCTGCCCCTCTCCCCTCTCGTGCTCTGTCTCTTTCTCTCTCAAAACTAAATAAACTTAAAAAAATTTTTTTTAAATCCCTTACATTATGATTCTAAATAAATAATTTTGAAGGAAACATTTTTTTTCCCCTAAAGGCTTACCTGAAACTTTCTCCTCAAGGCCCGGGTCATTACTGGAGTCAGTCCAGTTCCTGTGTCCATATTTTCTTTATTGGTAAGAGGGGTTCCACCTGGGCTCCTGCAAAGATAATAAAAGTATTACAAGCTGTGTTATATGCCAATTTTTCAAGTAGAATTTGAAAGCATAAAGATAAGAGAGCATATTACCTCTCTACATTGACTTTTCTAAGTAGTTTCCGTAGATCTATCTGGCTTTTACTGGGAGTACTGATGAAATAAAAAAAATATAAAAGTCAGCCCTTGCCAGATTTTATCATTTTTCCTAAAGCAAAGCAGTCATTTCTACAGGCAACATCCTAGAATGTAGTTCTATTTGTTATTACATTAAAAAGTAGCAGTAGAGGGGTGCCTGGCTGGCTCAGTTGGTAGAGTGTACAACTCTTGATCTTGGGATTGTGAGTTCAAGGCCCATTTTGGGAATGGAACCTACTCAAAAAAAAAAAAAAAAGCAGTAGATGCTGATAGGAGCATAAGGTGATATAATCATCCTAATAATTAAAACCTCTTGACTTGGTAATTATACATATATGAATCCATCTTTGGGAAAAACTCAGCTATGCACACAGATGATGGACAAGGATGTTCACTGAAGAGGTAGAAATAAATCATAAACAGCATAAATATCTCAAAACAGGAGTTTACTTATGGAATTTACATATAATGAACTGCATATATTAAAGAAGTAAAAATGATGATTTAAACTGATTTTTAGGGTGCCTGGGTGGCTCAGTCGGTTGAGTTTCTGACTCTAGATTTCAGCTCAAGTCATGATCTCGTGGTTTGTTAGATCAAGCCCCATGTCAGGCTCTGTGCTGACAGTGTAGAGCCTGTTTGGGATTCTTCCTCTCTTTCTCTCTACCTCTGCCCTACTCGCTTGCAATCTCGCTCTCTAAATAAATAAATAACCAAACTAAAAAACAAAAAACAAAGAAAACCAAAACTTTAAACTGATTTTTAACAAGGTGGGTAAGTTCTTGACACATTAAATGGAAAAAGCCTTAATTGTATGTACAATATGATCATACACAGGTACACAAACAAGTATGTGTGTGCACACACACACACTTCATTGATTTTAAGATATACTAGTTTTCATATTTTATTATTTCTGAAATCAGACTGCTCTTAAAATTCTTGACAGTATTTCTTTTTCCCCCACCCACTAGTTTTTTTTTAGTAATTTTCTGTGACCAACATGGTTCTTGAACTCACAACCACTAAATCTAGATTCATGCACTCTAGGGACTGAGCAACCCAGGAGCTCCCAGCAACATATCCACTATTAAATCAATGGTGTATCTTATAATAAATAGCATCATGAAATGGAAATAATAGAATAGACACCTATACAAAGACCAGAATAATAAACAATAATATGTTAACAGTGGTTATCTTCAATCATACGGTTATATGAATGATTTTGTTTTCTTGTTTAAACTTTTCTGTGGATTTCCATTTTCCTACAATGAGCATATATAACTTTTAAAGTTAGAGATAAGTAAAAATATCATTCTTTTAAGTAACAGTAGAGCATAACATAGTACAGTCCCTTACATCAAGACATTTGTAACTCGAGTTGATAGCACTTTGGAGTTGGGTTTCAGGGTGACATGCTGTAGGTCAGAGACAGTAACTAGTGGATTCCGTGTCTTTGGTGATGATACAAGCTTTAAATAAAAAAAAAATGAGACAGTATCAAAACACACTTAAAACTATAATTCAAAATGTGAAACAATTCCTGAGACAATGAATATTTGAATGCTGAATATGTGTAAAATATATCTATTACTCTACTCAACTTTTATTCCAAAGTTCAGAGTATGTCTCTACCTCTTTAGACTAATGGTTAGTAGATAAAACTGAGGTTTCCTCTGCTCCATGAGAGCCAAGTGGAGGAAGAAGTAAATGTGCTGGTTGAAGCATAAAAGAGGAAAACGAGGCAGAGGTCCAAGTAAACCACTAGCTAGCTTGTAGACCCATGGAGCCACAGGTGCAAAAACGAGGAAAGCCAGAGGCCAGGAACGCCAGTATCAACTGTTGGATTGCATGCCTACTTTCTAGATCTTGATTCAATGGATCTAGAACATTCATCGCCATTTGATTGCAATGACCACTTTTGAGAGACTCATCTTGCTCATACCAAAAAAATCTCTTTTGGTCCTTTGCTCTGAACCTGTGACTTTTGGGACTAATTCTGGTTTCATTTGTGGCTGAATGTAACACTTGTACAATAAATCCTCTTTTCTGTTGTCTTAGCTGAACCAAAAAAACCCCAAAATGTCAAATCCTTACCACAGAATGGCTTCTCTACATAAGACTTATGCTTATTTTCCAGAAAGGAACAACCAGGTTAAAAGCTAAAAGACCATGTGTATGGTCAGTGACATCCTACCTTCTTCCTTTCATCAAAACACTGTGTCTTCTTTAATTTCACAGTCAGTAGATCTTCAACTGTTATTTGCATGGGTCCATCTTTTTTTAATGGTCCGGCCTTAAAACACACGGAGAGATTACAATTCAAATTGTAACCAAGATATCTAGTCAAATCCAAATCCAAATCTAGTTTTTAAAGGCTCATTTAATGGGGCACCTGGGTGGCTCAGCTGGTTAAGCACTGACTTGGGCTCAGATCATGATCTCACAGTTCCTGGGTTTGAGCCCTGCTTTGGGCTCTGTGTTGACAGCTCAGAGCCTGGAGCCTGCTTCAGATTCTGTGTCTCCCTCTCTCTCTGCCCCTCCCCAACTCTCACTCTGTGTGTGTCTCTCTCTCTCTCTCAGAAATAAATAAACATTAAAAAAAAATTGTTTTAAAAGGCTCCCTTGCTTTACTCCTACATTATGCATTGACCAAAATACATTATTACTGGATTGTTTCCTACCTGAAGTGCTTTAGTGCGATTAGATTTTCCAAGCAGCAAAGGTGCTATAGGCGGTGGAGGCGGAGGTAGAGGAGGAGGTGGAGGGGGTGGAGGCGGAGGTGGGAGAGGGGGAAGATGGGTGGCTGGCTGTGGCAACGTGGGAGGAAGTACAGCTCTAGATTCTCCAGGGATGGTTGGAGCACAGGCAGGCACGTTTGTAAGTTTACCACTTGTGTGACATGTTTGACCACAGCTTGGGCAGGAAGAATTTTCCAAGACGGTCTGTAAGAAAACATTACATTTGGCAAATGAATAACAGATTTATTTGGTTCTTGAGGCTTGGAGTCATCATGATAATAGCTACCATGTACTGAATGCTTTTTCAGTATACTATGTGTTTTATAATATTTTCTCATTTATCACAAGCTCATTCATTCATTCACTCACTCATTCATTCGTTCATTCATTTATATATTTGTTTTGTATGTGCTATATGCCAGGGACTATAGGTACAGTGTGAATCCTGTTTTTCACATCATGGAGCTGACAGTCTGGTAAGGAAGACAGACATCAAACACACACATACTCACAACAAAACAAAATAATGCTTCATTGAAAGCAGTGAATTGTGCTGTGATCATGAATAGTGAGAAACGTAGGGAGGGATATTTAGCCATAATCTAAAGAATGAATTGTGATTTATCAGGTCTCAAGGAAGACAAGGTCTGGGGAAAGAAAGTTCTTGGCAGAGGGATAAATACTTAATGTAGCCAAGACTACAGTATACTCAAGGAACTGATAAAAAGGCCAAGGGAAGGAACATGAATGTTATGAGCTGAATTGTATTGCCTACTCCGCTCCCCAACTCAAATGTTGAAGCCCCAATCCCAGCACCTCAGAACGTCTTTGGAGATAGGCCCTTTAAAATGACTAAGTTACGGGGCGCCTGGGTGGCTCAGTCGGTTAAGCCTCCGGCTTCAGCTCAGGTCAGATCTCACAGTTCATGGGTTCGAGCCCCGCATCGGGCTCTGTGGTGACTGCTGGCTCAGAGCCTGGAGCCTGTTTCGGATTCTGTGTCTCCCTCTCTTTCCGACCCTCCCCTGCTCGCACTCTCTCTCTCTCTGTCTCTCAAAAATAAATTAAAAAAGCATTAAAAAAATTAAAAAAATAAAAAATAAAATAAAATGATTAAGTTAGGGGCGCCTGGGTGGCTCACTGGGTTAAGCATCTGACTTTGGCTCAGGTCACGATCTCACAGTTCATGAGTTAGAGCCCAATGATGGGCTCTGTGGTGACAGCTTGGAGCCTGGAGCCTGGAGCCTGTTCAGATTCTGTGAGTCTCTCTCTGACCCTCTCTCACTTGTGCTCCCTCTCTCTCTCTCTCTCAAAAATAAATAAATAAACATTAAAAAAAAAGAAGTGATTAAGCTAAAATGAGGTTATTAGGGTGGGCTCTCATTCAATTTGATAGATGTCCTTATAAAAAGAAGAAGTTTGAACACACAGGAGAAACATCAGGGATGTGAGTACATAGAGAAAAGACCATTTGAGGACACAGGGAGAAGGCAAGACAAAAGAGAGAGGCCTAAGAAGAAACTAACTCTGCCAACACCTTGGTCTCAAACTTCTGGCCTCAAGAACTGTGAGAAAATAAATTTCTGTTATATAGGCCGCCTGGTCCATGCTCCTTTTCGTGGCAGCCCTTACAAGGGAAATTAATTTCCTATGGCTGCTATATCAAATTATCACAAACTTCGTGTCTTAACACCATTGAAATTCAGTGTTTTAAAGTTTTATTTATTTAAGTAATAACTATACCCCATGTGGGGATCGAACTCACAACCCTGAGATCAAAAGTTGAATGCTTTTCTGACTGAGCCAGCCAGGTGTCCCTGAGATTCATTTTTTCACAGTGTTAGAAGCTAGAATTCCAAAATCAAGGTGTCAGAAGGGCTGTGCTACCTTCCAATGCTCTAGGGAAGAATCTGTTCCTCGCCTCTTCATGTTTTGGGTAACTGGGGCCATTCATAGCCCTAATAAAGAGTTTATTAGGGGCTGCGTCTTTCCAATCTCTGCCTGTGGTCCCACTGCTACTTCTTTCCTCTGTGCATTCTCTACTCTGTGTCTCTTTTATAAGGACATTTGTCATTGGATTTAGGGTCCACCCAGATACCAGTTTATGATCTCCTCACCTCCAAATCGTTAACTTAAGGGGTACCTGTCTGGCTCAGTTGGCACAGTATGCAACTCTCTATCTTGTGGTCATGAGTTCAAGCCCTATGCTGGGTGTAGAGATTTCTCAAAAATAAAAGCCCTTAATTTCATTACATGAGTAAAGACCCTTTCCTCAAATAAGGTAATATTTACAGGTTCCAGGTATTAAGACTTGGACAGATCTTTTGGAGGCCATCAATTCAGCCCACTACAGACGATATCATTTCATTTTATAGATGAGGAAACTGAGGCCCAGAGTAGTGAGATGATTTGCCTTTCTTCCTCTAATTCATCTTGAGGTAAAAATTCTGGGAGAAGGGTTGTTATCCCAGAAGTTTCACTCCAAAAGAGTAAGCGCAATGTTTATTTTTTGAGTTTTAGACGTTGAGATTAGGGGCGTTGCTTAGGGGACTTCAGAGGGAGTGGATATTTATAGGTTTTTTTTCTGCCTATATCAGTCAAGAAAATAGAAATCATCCTGATTATTCAAAAGAGGGAGAAAAATAAGTTTAAAAAAATAAAAGAGGAGAAATATAATGTAGGCAGTTGGTTTACTTTGATGATGAATGAGCTGAAAAACATAGAGGGGATACTGAGGCAGCCCAGAGATTAGCAACAGTAGAAAGCCCTGCAAACCCTGAGGCTGGAGGGACAAGGGGAAGAGCAGTATAACATCTCTGGAGGTGGGTTAATCCAGAGAATCAAGAAACAGGTAGACTTACCTAGAGGGAGCAAGAGTGAAAGAGACAGCAGCAACCATCACTGGAGAAATTGCCCAGGACAGAGAATGAAGAGGGAAAATACCCCCCCCCCCCCCTCCAGCCCTAGTCTCTCATCACTGTCTTCCACTAGCCCATCCCAACCAGGAACCAGGTGACGTGGAGCTCAGGAAATCCAGCCTGCATGGGTTAGCCCCCTGCAGTACAGAGCAGAGCCTTGAAGCCTAAGGAATGGATCTGAGGACAAACAAGCCCAAGATTAGCACTTGCCTGTACCCATCTCTCCTTCTGGTAAAAGCATAATGGAATTTCTATGGAGGATAATGCCTGCCTTCCTTTCCTAATTCTAGATTTCTTTTTTATTTAATAATACCAACCTTTAGGGACCCCTGGGTGGCTCAGTTGATTAAGTGGCTGACTTGATTTCAGCTCAGGTCATGATCTCACAGTTTACGGGTTTGAGCCCCGTATCAGGTTCTGTGCTGACAGCATGGAGCCTGCTTGGGATTCTCTCTCTCCCTCCCCCCTCTCTGCTCTTCCCCTGCTCTCTCTCTTTCTCTTTCTCTCAAAATAAATAAATAAAACTTAAAAACAAAATAAAGCAAAACAAAACCCAATACCAACCTTCAGAGCTTCCTGGAGCTTGCGTAATTCACTTTCCAAAATGCAAAACCGTTGTTTTAGACTGTGAAGTTCTCGGTGGCAGGAACGGGATGGAAAGATGGTGTCTTTCAATACTTCTAAACTCTGAAATTCAAAAATAAACAGGCCTGAATCCTATAAGCAACATGATAAAGACAAGAAAAAAGACATAAGAAAGTGGTTTGATGTATGTTTTACAGAAGCAAAGGCATACGTGACCCTATAATTTCATTTTATCTGAGCTTAGCCTGAGTGTTATGCTGACCTGAGCACACACACAGGTGAACATACATACCAAGTATGTAGAAAAACCATACTGCTGAAAATAGGTATGTCAAACCCATACCTGGGCCATGCAGTTCTGGCACCAGTTGTAAATAGACCACACTCTATTTGTCCAAAGTTTTACTGTGTCTTTGATATTGGGAAATCTGAAGTTCCAGGATGATCTTAGCCAGCTTCTGCTAAGGGTTATATCTGCTGAAGGAATAACCACTCTGTAGGAAACACAAAACCAAACAAATAAAAAACTCTTGAGTTGGAATAACATCCTCCATAAAATTACAAGCTAGTTTTATAGTATGACTCAGGAGCAGACTATTTACCTAAAGCCAAATTCTTCATTAAATTCTAGAGTTCCAAGATCCACAAATTATTTTGTGGAGTAATAACAAATAAAATAAATAGTAAAAAAGAAGCATCAGGGTGCCTGGGTGGTTAAGTCGGATAAGCATCCGACTTCAGCTCAGGTCATGATGTCATGGTTCATCATGGTTCATGAGTTCAAGATCTGCATTGGGTCTATGCTGACAGCTCAGAGTTTGGGGCCTGCCTCAAATTCTGTATCTCCCTCTGCTCCTCCCCTGCTCATCATCTGTCTCTCTCTTTCAAACATAAATGAACATTAAAAAAAAAAGAAGAGGCATCAGGGATTCAGTAATGAACAAAATAGATAGAAACCCTGCCGTCACTAATTTACATGTCATGAAAGAAAGGTAAAAGTAAGTAAATAAGTAATATTATATGGATTGCTAGATAGTGAATACTATGAGAAAAGGATATATCAAGAGACAAACATTGTATGGAGGTGAAATTGTAGATAGGGTGGGCAGGGAAGTCTCACTGAGAAGGTGACTTTTGAGAAAAAAAAAAAAACCCTTAACAAAGTAAAAAAGCTAGCAATACAGAGGTGCCTGGCTCAATTGAGCATGCAACCTTTTTTTTTTTAAGTTTATTTATTTATTTTGAGAGAGAGAGAGAGAGAGAGAGAGAGAATCCCCAGCAGGCTAGGAGCTGTCAGCTGTCATCATGAAGCCTGATGCAGGGCATGATCCCACAAACTGTGAGATCATGACCTGAGCTGAAACCAAGAGTCAGCTGCTGAGCCAATTGAGCCACCTGGTGCCCTGAGCATGTGACTCTTGATCAATGGATCAATAGTCATGAGTTCAAGCTCCATTGGAGCTTGGGCATGGAGCCTACTCAGAAAAAAAAAAAAATTTGAAGAAGCCTGCAATACAACTAGCTGGGAGAAGAGCATTCCAGGCAAAGGCCCTGCGATGGCAGCTTGTCTGAGGTGTCTAGGAAATAGCAAGGAGGCCAGGATGACGAGGGTGGAGAAACTGAAGGGTAAGGGATTAAGAGATAATGTCAAAGTCGGATCATAAAGGCCTTGTAGGTCACACAAAGGATTTTAAGCTTTACTTTGAGAGAGGAAGACATTGGAGACTATGTATGCTTGTATGTATGCATACACGTATTTACTGAAAAGTAATTTCTACCTCTAATGTGGGGCACGCACTCAGGACCCGAAGACCAAGAGTCACATGCTGTTCCAACTGAGCCAGGAAAAGACGCTGGAGAGTGTTAAGTAGAGGGGCAATTTGACGTGATTGTTAATAGGCTCACTCTGACTACTGTGTTGAAATAGGTTGCAGGGAGCAAGGGCAGAAGCAGGAAGACCAGTTAGGGGCTGTTTACAATATTCAAGAGAGATAGAGAAGAGCTAAGACAATATCATGATTAATGCTTTATTTAAACCTTTTTCTGTAAAGAGAGCTATAACAACAAAATGTATAAATTATGTTATTTTGAAACTTAGTAGCCTAGGGTTCCTATGACTTGAGTCTCTTTCAATAGCACATCTAAATCTAAATCTCAAAGAATAACTGACCAAACCAAAACTAAGATTTAAATTCTAGACCTATACCCCTCTTTCATCACTTAGCAGATTTATACAATTAAATTGACTAGGGAAGGCAGAAATAGTCCATCTGTGCATCTCCAGTACAATTCTCTGTGTACACTTGAACTATGTTTGCCACATAAAATCCAGAATACTCAGTCAAAAATTAAAAAGCAATATTTTAAAAACATTTATTTATTATTGAGAAACAGAGAGAGACAGAGCATGAGCAGGGGAGGGGCAGGGAGAAGGGGAGACACAGAATCCAAAGCAGGCTCCAGGCTCTGCTTGAACCCACAAACTGCAAGATCATGACCTGAGCTGAAGTCAGACACTTAACCAACTGAGCCACCCAGGCAACCATCAGTCAAAATTTTATTTCAGATGAAGGCTGAATAATTTTTTAGTATAAGTATATTTCAAATGTTGCATAGTACAATATTAAAAAATTGTTTATCTGAAATTCAAATTTAATTGGGCAGTCTGTGCTTTTATTTGCTAAATCTGGTAATTCTGATGTGGGAAACAAAGGCAAATGAAAAATTAAATTTTCTTATTGTCTACAGCCCATTTATAAGTTCTTGAAATAGACAGAATGGCCTTCCTCTGGGAGCTCAGCTGCCTTGATATTGACACTTTGGGCAAAAGGCAATATTAGCTTAATATTATCCTGACCTCCCAGGATCCTGTAAGTCTTCTTTAGCATATGAAAATACCTTTGGAAACTTCCTTTATCTCTACTGCCCCCAAGATATATGTTAGCAATCATTCTCCAAACATATTGCCCGCTGATACACATCTAAAGGTCTCACGATTATGGTTTTATTAGACAGTTAGTAAATGAACTTGTCCCTCAAGGTCCTGAGAACCTTGCTTCCAAATTCCTTAGAGATTTATGCTATCTCCAACCCCCTCCCCACTTGAAAGTATACAATCTGTCACCCATCACAACCCCAGTGCAGCTCTTTCTGCCCATGGGTCCTGTCCCCATGCTTTAATAAAACCATCTTTTTGCACTGAAGAGGTCTCAAGAATTCTTTCTTCGCCATTGGATCTGATCCTCAACATTTTCCACATCAACCCTATCCTTAACAGATCAGATTTTTAACATTTTTTTATGTTCAACATTTATACCTTACCTTTCTGGTGAGGGTGGCTGAGGAGGAGTTGTAATTGGTTTGGGCTGAAAATGAGAGGCTTCTCTTTTTTTGAATAATCTTTTTGCTTTGGCTTTTAGCTTTCTTCTTCGTTGCTTGAACTTGGGCATGATTTCTGTAGAGAAAGTTGTTTTTACATTTTTTATTTTAGAATAATATATACATATAAAAATGCACAAATCTTTTTTTTTTAATTTTTTATGGTTTTTATTTATTTTTGAGAGACAGAGACAGTGCAAGCAGGGGAGGGTCAGCGAGAGAGGGAGACACAGAATCTGAAGCAGGTTCCAGGCTCTGAGCTAGCTGTCAGCATTGAGCCCGACGCGGGGCTCGAACCCACGAACCGTGAGATCATGACCTGAGCCGAAGCCGGCCGCTTAACCGACAGAGCCACCCAGGCGCCCCAAAATGCACAAATCTTAACATTACAGTTCAATGAATAATCAGAGTGAACACACCCTTGTAACCAACCACCTAGGGTAGGAAATACATGACTACCAGCATCCCGGGAGTCCCCTGAAATGAAGAAAAATTTAAATCCAGATCTGAAGTATCTTCAGAGAGACTCGGCTTTGGCATTACATTACTCTCTAATTTTGTTGTGCTTGTCTTATTTTTCTTCATTAAGTCAAGTATATTTCTCTTTCTTATAACAGAGAAAATGGCTATAGTTGGTATTGTTTCTTTACCAGCATCCACTGTGAGAGGTGAAGTTGGTAGTGGAAGAAACAAATTTAACCACTGAATGTCCATTTACTTTTACACACCCTTGTAAGAGTTGCCATGGGAAGGCAACTGAGCGGCCACTTTGCTGTGAGAGCTGCGAGCACTGACAACCCCCACCTGCAAACCTGGAATGACCCGCACCATTTGAAAAGCACCAGCGGCCATTTTATTGCCACTATTGTCACATAATAGTTCCAGGCACCGCCAGGGACTGACGAACCCCACTCTCTGATCTGGACTGTCTCAAATTGGAATGCCTCACCACTGGAATTCCAGCATCCCCCACCCCACCGAAGTGAACAGCCAACTGAATCCTGACACCGTCCAAAGATGCCCTTACTTGGCTATCTGCCCACCTGAGCTCAAAACCGGAACTTTTGCACTCATAAAACACCTTGCTCTCCCATACCAGGCGCGAATTCCCTGACTCCCCACTCCCAGAGTCACGGAACCTCGCCTGGGAATTGCAGACTCCAATAAAGGCCTTCTTGGCTCCATAACTTGGTCTCTCTCTTTCCTCTTGCCTCTGCCTCCATCTATTAAACCTTACAACCTTCACATACATTTTCTCAGTGAATCTTCATTGAATAAAATCTGCAAGATTTTATCCCTGGGGAAGAGGATTTTTATTCCTATTTTTACATAAGAGTAAACTGAGACATAGAAAGATTAGATGATTTGCCCAATGTAATGCAGTAAATAAGTAAGTCTACAAAGACCATTTCTTTCTAACGCTCATGCAACAGTAGATTAAAAAGGAGATATACCAAATGGGTGCTTTAAAACATTTATTTTAAAGCAATTTAAAACACCATCTAGTGTTAGATTTTAATTTAGATCCTTTTCTGAAGAAAATTAAGTCAGAGCTAGTTTGAAGAGAAGAAGGGCTTTGCTGGTTTCAATTGTTGCTACCTGAAGAACAAAGATGTCCTTATTCAAGTAGCAGAAATAAAAATGGTCTCAAGGGCCAGGCCTCCTTCCCTTCAAACTTACATTTGAATAGGAACAATTGGCCTTTAAAATACACATTCATTCCACTTTTGTTCACCCAGTAACCTTTCAATAATTGGTATGCAGCTCTAGGCTTGCTCAGCTCTCAGATTGCACTGGCTGAAGAAACCCAGCCTTTTTACCCGCTGTGGGTTGTAAAACTCAGAAGTGGGTTACTGCAGTTCCAAGAGCTTTGGACTTACAGAGGGCACCCCTAATGGCAGTGGGTGACAGTGCATATTATTAACAGTTCCTCTAGGAGTAAAATTTCCTTAGAGCATCTTATTGAATTGATGCCAGGTCTCAAACTAACAGAGTATTTTCCTTAGTTGTTTTTAGAGTCTTGGGAGACACACTGAAAAACAGTTAGCCGACTTCACCTTATCACTTATTATATCACTTCTCCTTCCTGCTGAAATAATGAAAGGCCAAGCAAGGATTATTAAATACAAAGGATGGCTAAAGGACTGTTTTTTTTTTTTTTTAAACAAACTTAAAATAACACAAAGCCAAAATACTCTGAATGAAGAGGTTTAGGGAAGACTCAGAGGAAGCAGCAATCTTGTGGTTGCCTGAAAAGAAGATTAAACCTCATCAAACCCATGCCCACAACTTTCTATGGAGAAGTGTCACTGGGAATCTCTCTCTAAGGTGCAGAGTTCACTGGGTGAAATCCCCAGAATCTGAGACTTCCATGGTAACCTCTTCTTCCTTGTCTTCCATCTGCCCTTCCCTACACAGCCCTCCCCCTTCTGTTCTCCTTCTCCCTTTGATGTCTTTTGTTAGACATCAAACTGACACAGAGAATTGGCCTCCTGCCTCTTTTTCTCCCTCATACTCACCAATCCCTCAGTTATAAAAATAGACTTTAAAGAAAAGAGCTGGACATTCTGGTATAAACTTGGCTCTGTACCTTTATCTCCACTCCAGTGGTGTGCTGGGGTTGGCATCAACTGTTACATTTTCAGGAAGTCTGCGAGTTAGTTGTTAAATACATCTACAACTAAAATTAAATTATATAAGCTTATAATGAGATAATTTATATTTAATATGGTAATAAATATGATGCAAAACTCATCACTTTCTAATGATTTTATTATCTATGCTTTTGAGGTTATTCACCTTATTGGATCTATATAGTGAAAATGCTACAAAATGTTCATTTCTTTCCAACCCCACATTCAGTGACTTCACATTGAAAACTTGAAATTGCCTACACTGGGAGTATTTACATGATGGATATTAAAAAAAACTGCAGGGGCACCTGGGTAGCTCAGTCGGATAAATGACCAGATCATGATCTCAAGGTTCGTGAGTTACAGCCCCATATAGGGCTCTCTCTTGTCAGTGCAGAGCCTGCTTTGGATCCTCTGTCTCTCTCTCTCTCTCTGCTTCTCCACCCCACCCCCCACCAGCCTCAAAAATAAACATTAAAAAAATTAAAAAAACAACAACACTCAAATCAAGGCTTGATTCATTATGCTGTTGATTGTTAAAAAAGGGATAAGAAAATGATAATAATGCAGATTAAATTTAAAAGCATATCTTGTCTGTAACTGTTACATTGTGAATAGCATTAAAAAAATTGAGAACTATTCCAGTATTTGCTTTTTTTAATTAAAAAAATTTTTTAATGTTTTTTTAATTTGTTTTTCAGAGAGACACAGAGAGACAGTGCGAGCAGGGGAGGGTCAGAGAGAGAGAGAGAGAGAGGGAGATACAGAATCTGAAGACAGTCTCCAGGCTCTGAGCTGGCTGTGGGCACAGAGCCTGATGCAGGGCTCGAACCCATGAACTGTGAGATCATGACCTAGGCTAAAGTCGGAAGCTTAACTGACTGAGCCACCCAGGCGCCCCATGTTTTTTAAATTTTTTTATGTTTATTTATTATTGAGACAGACAGAAACAGAGTATGAGTGGGGGATAGGCAGAGAGAGAGGGAGACACAGAATCTGAAGCAGTTTCCAGGCTCTGAGCTGTCAGCACAGAACCCACAAACTGTGAGATCACGATTGGAGCTGAATTCAGATGCTTAACTGACTAAAACACCCAGGCGCCCCAGTATTTGAAAACTAGTACTTGATTTATCAAAGAAGTTGCTTATAAAACTGAAGTGAAGGGGCGCCTGGGTGGCTTAGTCGGTTAAGCATCCAGCTTCAGCTCAGGTCATGATCTCACGGTTTTTGAGTTCGAGCCCCACGTCAGGCTCTGTGCTGACAGCTAGCTCAGAGCCTGGAGCCTGCTTCAGATTCTGTATCTCCCTCTCTCTCTGACCCTCCCCTACTCACGCTGTTTCTCAAAAATAAATTAAAAATTTTTTTTAAATGAAAAAAAATAAAACTGAAGTGAAGATCCAAAGAAATCTTTGTTTCACATTATCTTACTCCGCAGAATAATAGATGAAAATATCAACTGACATTCTTATTAGGACTATACTTGTTTATAAATTGCAGCCATAGGTTGGTTACAGATACAAGAATTATAGGGGACCTGCCTGGCTCAGTAAGTTGAGCATATGATGCTTGATCTCAGGGTCATGAGTTCAAGCCCCACGTTGGGTGTAGAGCTTTCTTAAAAATAAAGTCTTAAACAAAAAGGCAATAAAGAAATTAAAAAAATTATAAACCCATAAAGTAAAGAATGGGAGCAGACTATGACAGATGATGAATGTCAACCAAATTATGGAAAATGGAAAGCTGATGGATGAATGGTAAATGACTTGGCAGAGTAGAAGTGAGCTGCGGCTTGACTGCCTGTGGTAGGGAAGCCAACAGAAAGCAAGATAATTTACAGAAACTTTAAGGAGATTCTGGACTTGAAGGTATTTAGCGCCTTTTAAAGTTTAAGTTGGGGTTAAAATAGGTTTAATTAAGTCATTATAAGGATTGGGTAGGCTTTAGGAGTCTGTCTTCCAGTCCTCTTAGCAAGGCAGTTCCTGGTATTTATGTCCTCTTCCCTAAAGATGGATAGGTTTATTGTCTGGAGAGGTTGAGCCATAGGGGTGCTGAATTGTGGGCCATCAGGCATAGCAATAGCAGAGTCATGTGTGTGTCATCATACAGAAGATAGGGGGGAATCCTGAACCCAAAACTGAGACCTTCAATTCCCTTCCTTAGCGGCACCTGGGTGGCTCAGTCAGGTAAGCGTCTGACTTCGGCCCAGGTCATTATCTCATGGTTCATGGGTTTGAGCCGCGCATCAGACTCAGCTGACAGCTAGCTCAGAGCCCGGAGCCTGTCTTCAGATTCTGTATCTTCTTCTCTCTCTTACTCTCCCCTGCTCGCGCTGTCTCTCTCTGTCTCTCTAAAAAATAAATAAAAATATTAAAAAAAATTCAATTGCCTTCCTCAACTCCCAGAACACAGGCCACCAATTTTAATTTTCTGACTCACACTCCTATGCATTTCATTTCACTTGCAGGAGGCGTGAAGATTCCTCTCCAGGGAAACTGGCTGCCCCAAGAAAAGGGACCTACAGATAATAACATTTAGGGTCTCCCAAAAATGGCCAAGTTCTTGATCATTTACCACCTGTGGTATCCACAGGTTGGTAAGATCCATCTACTATACTTTGAGCTTCCAATTTTATTTTATTTTTTGTGCCTTCCTCTGACATATAATGGCTGAAGATCATCAGTCACTTTAGGAAAGTCTCTAACATGAAAGACAGAGACCAAAATAAAAAGAGGGAGAATAAAATTATTTCCATTTCAGAGGAAATGGAAAGAATACAGGAAGCAGCAGAAAACTTAAAAATTTTCAGAAAATGAGATATTGCAGGGACACCTGGGTGTCTCAGTCAGTTAAGTGTACGACTCTTGATTTAGGCTCCAGTCATGATCTCATGGTTCATGAGATCGAGACAGGCATTGGACTCTGCACTGATAGTGCTTGGGATTCTCTCTCCCTCTGCCTCTCTCTCTCAAAATAAATAAATAAACTTAAAAAAAAAAGAGAGATACTGTATTCATGAAACAAGAAGGATGAAAAAAACCTCAAGAATTAAAAGTAGTAGATATTTTTAAAATGCAGTACAACAGTTGGAGGATAAATGTATTAGGAGAGAACAGAGAACCAGAGATAATTTATCAAATAAACAATACAGAAATATTCCTTGGCACTAAAAGATTTGAAGTTTTCTGTTTGAAATGGTCCACTTGGTATAACAAAAGAAGATCCACATTGAGGCATGCCATAAAAAAAATAAAGAGGAGATGTGGTGTATATATATACAATGGAGTGAGATATATATACATGGCAATGAGATATATACATGGCAATGAGAAAGAGTGAAATCTGGCCATTTGTAGGAAAGTGGATGGACCTCGAGGGTGTCATGCTAAGCGAAATAAGTCAGGCGGAGAAGGACAGATACCATATGTTTGCACTCATAGGTCTAACAGGAGAACAGGAGAAACCTAATGGAGGACCAGGGGGAGGGGAAGAGGGAAAGAAAGTTGGGGAGAGAGAGGGACGCAAAACTTGAGAGACTATTGAATGCTGAAAATGAACTGAGGGTTGAAGGGGAAAGGGGGAGAGGGGAAAAGAGGCGGTGGTGATGGAGGAGGGCACTTGTGGGGAAGAGCACTGGGTGTTGTATGGAAACCAATTTGACGATAAACTATTTAAAAAAATAAATAAAGAGGAGATTCTAAAGGCTTCACAAGATAGAAAACAGTATAGATACAGAGGACTGAGTATAGAATGGCATCAGATTTCAACAGCCACACTTCTGAAGGAAACGTTTTCCATTCTGAAATTTTATACCTGGTCAAACTTTTAGTCAAGTGTGAGGACAGAATTAAGATAAACAGTGGCAATTTTCAGGGCAGTAGTGACCAGAAGTCCTTGGAAGACAGCTCTGAAGCACAACTAGGGCAGTAGTCAGCAAATCTTTTCTGTAAAGGGCCAGATAATAAAGATTTTACGCTTTGTAAGCCACCTGGTCTCTGCCATAACCACTCAACTCTGCCACTGTAGCATCCAAACAACCATGGACAGTACTTAAAACAAATGAGCATGGCTGTGTTCCAATAAACTTTTTTTAATAAATTTTATTTATTGCCACTGAAATGTGAATTTCATATAATTTTCATGTGACACAAAATATTATTCTTCTTTTGATTTTTCTTCAACTATTACAAATTGTAAAAACCATTTTTAGCTCATGAATCCTACAAAAACTGTAGTTTGCTAATTCCTATCTTAGAGCACACATAGCCAGTGAAGTGACCAAGACTGACAGCAGGCTTCAGTAACATTGTCTCTAAGGGACAAAAAGGGAAATCAACAAATTATATAGTGTATTGACCCTTCTGAGCTGAGTTTACTGTTCTATAAATTTGGGGCCAAATTACTGATAAATGCTTTTTAAAAAAGCATTTAAAAATGATGAGGAAATATCGTAAAAGAAAAATGTGTAATCCTAGTAACACTATATGTTCAGCTATTACACAATATTTAGTAGCATAAACACTGATTGCTTATTTAGCCAAAAACATGGTATAAGTATATTGTAAAGATAGAGAAAGTGGAAATCAGTAGTTGTCTAATTTATATGTGTTTAATACTGAAGAGAAAGAGGGAAAGAAGAAAGGAAGAAAGGAAGAAAAGAAATAGTATTGTAAGCATGTCTTTTAGAAACATGGAGGTAAACAACAGAAACAATTATAAGAATGGAGAGTAATTGCCTTTGGCAAGTGGGAGTCAGGATTATAAAGACATGATTCAGAGGACCGCTATTTGTTTCTAGCTATGATAAACCTTGTAGTAGCATTTGACAATTAATCTCTGGTAATATTATCTTTTTATTAAAAAAGATAAAAAATATTTTTAATGTTTATTTATTTTTGAGAGAGAGAGACAGAGAGAGTGGGAACGGGGAGGGACAGAAAGAGAGGGAGACACAGAACCTGAAGCAGACCCCAGGCTCTGAGCTGTCAGCACTGAGCCCAATGAGGGGCTTGAACCCATGAACTGCGTGATTATGACCTAAGCTGAAGTTGGGCACTTAACCGACTGAGCCAGGCAGGTGCTCCCCTGCCAAAAAGATTTTAAATGTTTATGTATTTTTGAGAGAGAAAGAGAGCATGAGCGAGGGAGGGACAGAAAGGGAGGGAGACACAGAATTTGAAGCAGGCTCCAGGCTCTGAGCTGTCAGCACAGAGCCCGACATGGGACTCAAACCCACCAACCATAAGATCATGACCTGAGCCAAAGTCAGATCAGATGCTTAACCTAGGCTGAGCCACCCAGGCGCCCCTCTGGCATATATTATTAGCTAGATAAATAGAGTACTACTATTCTGAAACTGAGCCATCTCTTCCTAGCACTTTTCTGGTAGTTCTATCAATGCCCATTCATTCAGATTTCTAAAGAGTCCTAGATAAGTATGTCATTTTGGAGACAATTTTCCCATGAAAAAAAAATCTAGGAACTAAATCATATTTTTTCCTTTCTCTTCTGTGTGTGTGTGTGTGTGTGTGTGTGTGTGTGTGTCCTGGGCTCTGGGTCATTGTTACTCTAATAATATTTTAATTAAATACAGTAATTGGCATATGCAGAGAATTGAGAGAATGTCATATGTCAGGGTAAAAAGGTTCAGTTTGAGATAATTCCTAGATGAGTGTTCCATTCAAAAGTGATAACTGTTCTTTCAAATGAAAGATAATGAATTCCTACCTCAAACAAGACAAAGGACTCAAGCTAAAGTTTGTTTTATTATCATTGCTTTATTAAAAGCATTAGATATTCTGTAGAGGATCATTGCCTGAAATAATCTACAGCAGTCTTCCTAGGTTAAAACACATACACTTGTCCCTTTCCAGAAAAGGAATGAGACATACACATTCTTTTTGCTGGACTAAGTGGGATTCCAACTACTGACACAAGAGAGAAGAAGTTCTTTTTTTTTTTTGCGGGGGGGCTTACTTAAAGCATTTTTCCTACTTTTTAAATTGAAAAGTACTATTCCTTCTTTTATACCTGCCTTGTTTTAAAAAAGACCTTAAGGCTGATTAAAAACAATATGTACGACCACCTTTTTTTGTACTACTACCTTTATTTGTACTACCTCAAAAAAAGGTAGATGAGGAAATGAGGATACTCCATGTTAGAATAAAATACAGACTATGTATAACATATTATATATATTATACTTACATACATATACTTAAATGCATAAATTTGAAATATCTGATTCATTCATCCTGCCCTTCCTCTTTCTGTCTTGTAAGTTCACTTGCTTTTGCCATCTTTACCATTTTAGATTTTTGCTGTAGTTCATTTTCTCTTACTCTTTTTATTTTGAAAAATTTCAAACCTTGACAAATTAATACTCATATGTCAGCACCTGAAACAAATGTAACATTGTATGCTAACTATACTTCAATAAAAAAATAAATTAAAAATATAAAAAGAAAAAATAAAAGATCATATTTATTCTGGAAAAATATACTTGTATACTATTCACCCAAATTTGCCAATTGTTATCTTTTAAAAAATTTTTAAAACATTTTTATTTATTTTTGAGAGACAGACAGAATGCAAGTGGGGGAGGGGCAGATTCCACAGAATCTGAAGCAGGCTCCAGGTTCTGAGCTATCAGCACAGAGCCTGAAAAGGGGCTCGAATCCACCGACTGAGAAAGCCCAATTTCTGGTCTGAAATCAGACGCTTAACTGACTGAGCCACCTAGGTGCTCTCCCCCCCCCCCCCCCGCTCCCCTTTTTTAAGTAGGCTTCTTGCCCAGTGTAGAGCCCAAAGTGGGGTTTGAACTCATACCCTGGGATCAAGACCTGAGCTGAGGGGCTCTAGGTGGCTCAGTCAGTTAAAGGACAGACTTTTGATTTTCTCTCAGGTCATAATCTCACCCTTTTTGAGTTAAAGCCCTGCGTTGGGCTCTGTGTTGACAGTGGGGAGCCTGTTTGGGATTCTCTCTCTCTCTGTGCCCCTCACGTTCTCTCTCTGTCTCTCAAAATAAATTAATTAATTAAAAAAAAAAGGAAAGACCTCAGCTGAGATCGAGAGTTGGTCACTTAACTGACTGAGGCACCCAAGCATCCCTCCGTTATCTTTCTTTCTGTATAGGTGTGTGTATAGTATATACTATAATAATACATATATAAGAATATGTAAAGTATAAATTTATATTTCATACAATTTATATATTATACCTATATTATATATTATATACACATACCCCTATACCAAAAGATAACAATTGATGAATCTAGGTAAATAATATGAACATCAATTACACTCTTCCTGTAAATTTTCACAAAGTCTGAAATTTTTCCAAAAATATATATAATATATATACATATATGTAAATACATAACATATATATACACAAATAATAGTTTTTAGTTTTCGGCTGAATGGAGTCAGTTGCAGACATTATGATACTTCACACCTAGATACTTGAACTTGAGTTTCCTAACATGGACATGGACATTCTCCTACAAAACCATAATCATAGTCAGCAAGTTTAACCCTGATATTATCTAATAAGCAGTCCATAATTATCCCAATCATCTTTACATCTTTTACAACTGCTCCCTTTCCTTTTACACATTGCATTTAACTGTAGTGTCTTCTTAGTCTCCTTTAATTCACAACAGTCCCCTAGTTGTTTAATATAAGTTTTCCTTTATTCCTATTTATATTTTTGAAGAGTCCAGGCCAGTTGTTTTGGAAAATGGCCCTTACTTTGGGTTTGTCTGAATATTTCTGTAACGGAATTCCTGCCTTTAGTCTTTCTCTTTGTGAGTCATTTTCTACCATTATTATTATTTAATGATTATTTATTTTTTAGAGAGATAGACAGAGTGTGAGCAGGGGAGGGTCAGAGAGAGAGAGGGAGACACAGAATCTGAAGCAGGCTCCAGGTTCTGAGCTGTCAGCACAAAACCTGACGTGGGGCTTGAACTCACAAACTGTGAGATCATGACCTGAGCTTAAGTTGGACGCCCAACTGACTGAGCCACCCGGGCGCCCCTCCTACCATTATTAGAGTTATCTTTTTAAAACAAAAAAATTTCAAAAATATAATCCACATATTCCCTTGCTTAAAAGATTCTTTGTTTTGTTTTTGTGGGTTTTAATTTTAAGTTAACTTATTTTGAGAGAGAGAGAGAGAGAGGGAGAGCGAGCACAGGTGGTAGAGGGGCAGAGAGGAAGGGAGAGAGAGAATCCCAAACTGGGTCTGCACTTCCAGTGCAGATGAGATCATGACCTGAGCTGAGATTAAGAGTTGCACACTTGGACACTTAACCAACTAAGCCACTCAGGTGCCCCATTGTTTTTTTCTTTTTTCTTTTTTCTTTTTTTTTTTTTGCATAAAAGTATTTGAGGGTTCCTTATCATCTCCTGGATAAACTAAATTCCTTACCATACTTTTTAAAGATTGTCACAATTTAGGGGCACCTGGGTGGCTCAGTCGGTTAAACAGCAGACTTCAGCTGAGGTCATGATCTTGTGGTTTGTGGGTTAGAGCTGTCAGCTCAGAACCTAGAGCTTGCTTTGGATTCTGTGTCTCCCTCTCTCTGCTCCTCCCCCCACTCATGCTCTGTCTCTCTCAAAAGTAAATAAACATTAAAAAAAAAAGACTGTCACAATTTAGTCTGATGGCCCTTTGCAGCCGCATGTTTTCTAGTGATTAGCGGTTTGTACTTCAGGTATAGTAACACCAAATAGTATACTTTCTATAGCCTTTCCCCCTGCTTGGGGTATTCTCCTTCAAGTCAACTTATATAGCCTTCAAGATACTGTTATTCTTGCTCACAGGTATTTGTTGAGTGCTGATAATCCACCACGGTAGGTAGGTGTGGTAGGTATTGGAATACAATTTCAAACAAGGCCAACATAGTCTCTGTCCTTACTGAATTTATCTCTTTTGTGCTTCTATAGCATTTTATACATTCTTATTATAGTATTTATTATATTGCATTGTAACTTGTGTTTGCATATTTGCCACCCAGCTGGACTGTGAGCTTTTCAAGGTTAGGATACATTTTACTCATCTCTGTTTCCCCAAGACCAAGAGTGTAGCAGGCACTAAATAATTCTCATTCAACAAATGAATGAAATAAATATTCCTGCTGTGTTAGCTAACGAGTGGCTCGGTTTTAGTTAAGGAATATGCTTTAATACAATTAAATTTTGGAAAATCTCTTAGTGAAGGAGGTTTTTAAGTTCTTCAAATCATACCACACCTACCTATGGTTAAAGGATGGCTCCAAAACTATTTCCAGTAGGAAGGTGAAATAAATAATAGAGTAAGAATTACAGTATTCTGCAGGAGTTGGCACTGCCACTTCTATTAAAACTCCACCCTAGAGGCGCCTGGGTGGCTCAGTCTGTTAAGTGTCCAACTTTAGTTCAGGTCATGATCCCAGTTCATGAGATCAAGTCCCCCCTTAGAGCTCGGTGCTGACAGTTCGGAGCCTGGAGCCTGCTTCAGGTTCTGTGTCTCCCTTTCTCACAGACCCTCCCTTGCTCTCTCTTTCAAAAACAAACAAACATTAAAAAACAACAACAACACACTCCACCCTATAATATGAGAAGTGCTTTTGATCAGGGGGAACTTCCAAAACTGTGACAGCAAGATGAAAATTGCATTTCATTATCCTCTTGGTAAAAACACATTTTTATGGAGGTTTCTTACACTTTTCCATAAGCAGCTTTCAGTCAATTTATCAGTTTCCTCAACCAGTTCATTACGCTTGAACATTCATAGGGCTCTTTCTGTACTTGGTTGTATTTAATTTTGTTTTACACTGTGCAACATTGTTTTTATAGTTTCTGTCTTGTTTCTCTACTGAGACTGCAGCTCCCTAAAATGTAGTTCAGCACAATATTAGGCACAAGTAAACAGGGGACACTTTCAAAATTGACATTCTCACAAAAACAATAGACGATAGACGATATTAAGAGCTTATTGAGTAACATAGTAATAGTCACTATCAAGAAATGCACATTTTCAAACTTTAATGTGCATAAGATTCACTAAGGGTGGGGATCTAGTTAAAATTCATACTCTGATTCAGTGGGCTGGGTGGAGCCCGATAATTTGCTTGTTAACAAGTGCCCAAGTTATGCAGATACTGTTGGTCTCCGGACAAAAGTGAATAGCAAATCTAAAGGAACATGCAAAAGGAAGGTAGACACTTTGCTCCAAAACATATTTTGCAGAGCGTTAATTAAATGCAGGTATGGTTAGGATGGAGCCAGGCCGAGTATTTCTTACCCACCCTCAAACGTCCTCTTCCCAGGTGCATCTCCCCGAGTACAGCCAAAATCCCCACCTCCGTAAATCGTAAGAACACAAGCAGCAACAGGCCCAGCTACGGAAGATGCGAGCCCAGCTAACAAAGGGAGATCTCCTTGCACTTACTAGTCTAAGAGCTCGGGATTAGACGCAGTCCGGGTAGTGGCCTCTCCCTCGCCATGTAGAACAATTCAAAATTAAAACCTTATCACGGAGGGACCAATCGTAGCCGAGGTCTCTTCACGATTCGCGCTCTGGGTACGGTAGGCGCACAGATTGGTTTGTGATTGGTTAAGATGTCACCAAGCACTGCCCAATGAAAGCTGAGGCGCTTCATGTATGAATAAGTGGAAGGCGGGAGCGAAGGAGGAGGAAGTGGGAGACCTAAGAAGGTGTGTCCTGTCCCCTATGCTATTTGTGGAAGCTTTTGTGTAATTGGTTGGCTGTCTTCCGATTATACCAATCGCAATCTCTTCTCTGCGGAGCCCTAGCTATGAAATTGAAAGTAGAGATGAGGGTGCAGCCAATGGAAAAAAAAAAGTATACAGCAGCCAATCCTCCTGCGGCGTTTTGTGTCTTTGCCCAACTGGAGAAGGTGTTTCATGTTGAAGGGCGTTACCCAGACGCCAATGGGCGGGCACCAGTGAAGCAGAGGAACCAATGAGTGTGAGACGTTGAGTGACAGCTGTCCAATAGGCACCCTCAGTGCTAGTACGGTTTGCGGCTTAAGCACCGCCGCGGTCTGAGGAATGTCAACTATTCAACATGGAGGCGGAGGTCGATAAGCTGGAACTGATGGTGAGTGTAAAGTAAAGGAGATGTACTGGGTAGTTTATTTCTCCCGGATGGTTTCCAAGGTGGGATGCAATTTCGAGTCGCCAGAAACCCTGGGCGGCAGAAGCTGGACCAGATTCGAGTTCCCTCCTCTTGTATCGAAGGGAGTCTCAGCCGCCTGGTCTCTTTTAACCGCCGCGGGGGAAGGGGTTACATCCGGGAAACTCGTGAGGGAAATGGCGGGAGATGCTGAGGTAGCCGGGCCTTTGGAATTCCTTGTTCCGTGCCCTTACCTTTCCGCCCCTCAAGGAGCTGTGGCTCGTGCAGGCAGTGTTTTGTATATTTCCCCCCAGAAGACGTGACTGGAATGGTCCCTAACCGCCCCAAGAAGGGGAGAGGTCGTTCACACTCAAAGAAAGGGAGATGGGAGATGAAGGTGGGGAATAAACCGAGGGGGGCGGAGAGAAATCCCATTAAGGCAGAGCCGTTCTCTTTCTCCAAGGCGGGCTCAGAAAGTCTGAGAAAGGTTCTAGACTCGCGTGCACAACTTCTTAGCGGCTGGGAAGCCCCAAGACCAATTTATGTTTGGATCGAAGGTAGCAGCCCTTGGGTGGAGGAAAGGTGTGAGCGATGGGGACCTCAACCTCGAGCTCCTTTCTTGGAGCGCGGGAGGAATTGGGACAAGGAAGGCACCCCGCTTTCGAGTTGCCGAGTTTCATTCATTTATGAAAGTAGCCGGCGCGGGCGAATAATTGGAAAGGATTCCGGCTGCTGCTTGGCCTGCTCCGGGGCGCCAAGCTGAAGGGCTGTCCTAGTTTTTTTTTTCTATGGATCCTTTCCTCATTTGTTCTCTTTATTCCCTCTCTCCCATTCTTAGACTACCAGCTTGATCGCCCGCGCTTTTTTTCTTCTTAGTTCCCCTTGTTCTATCTTCAGTCCCCCCCCCCCCCGCATTACTATGTTTGAATTAGGCTGGCTTTCTCTAAAATGTGGAATTTGGAGGACGCGCCCATCGCCGAGCTCCTTTCTTTTTTTGTTAAAGAAAATAACAGATTAATTCAAAAAGCCCAAATCTTTCTTCTCCATCTCAAACCGCCCGTCCTCCCCCTACCATACCCTGGCATTACAACTTAGATATCATTTGTGTCTGCGCGGCTCTTTCCAAGTTGAACCTTCGGTCACTTAGCATCTCTTGTAGTGATCCAGGAAGAAACTAAGTACCATACCCTGATTCCCACCTCCAGAGAATGTGAGAGTTTGATCTATCTCATTATTTTCTCCTGATGTATTAATGAATTGTAGTGAGTCTCCTATACAAATTCGACTTAAAGTTTTCCAGTTGATTCTAACAATTTTTAGTTTTAATTTTCTTTGTGGGAATACGGGGAGATGGGGTGGGGAGGGAATGGTAGTGAAGAAGGAAGAATTCTTTGCTGCTTTCCAAACCTGTAATAATGAACTTTTAGTTCAAAGTTTTGTTATTTTTATCATTAACTGTCTTTAAACAAACAAAAGAACCAAAACATGTCAAATATTCTGGTTTGATTCTGTCAACAGGCATAAATGTTTAACACCATCTTGCCCTTTTACCCATCTGAATTTCTCCCTCCAGATGGAGATTTCTGCCTAATTGTAAGATGCTGAATGATACTAATTCTGCTTTTAACAGTTTTCTTCCCCCCCCCCCCCCCCAGTTGGCTGTTTATTTTCGAGATACCAATTAAGGTTTTTTTTGACTGCATGAGAATCAATATTCTCACCGACCTTTTTTTTTAGATTGAACACAACTAAAATTTTTTTTAAATGTTTATTTATTTTTGAGACAGAGAGTGCGAACAGGGGAGGGACCGAGAGAGGATCCAGAACCCAGAACCATCAGATCTTAACCTGAGCCAAACTCTGACGTTTAACTGACTGAGCCACCCAGGCGCCCCTCACTTATTTCATTTTCAACATTAGTTCCTCAACAAATCTTTTATTCAAGTAATGTAGAATCAACACTCAGAGGATTGTACAGGAAATCATTTCTTCCCAGTCTTAGAAAGTAAACTGGATCATAGACATAGCACATGGTAAATCTGAAGATGAGATGCACCCTCTT
Organism: Helogale parvula; assembly: GCA_004023845.1. Lineage (NCBI taxonomy): Eukaryota > Metazoa > Chordata > Mammalia > Carnivora > Herpestidae > Helogale > Helogale parvula. Next base: position 67,123 of record PJEM01005312.1, read on the forward strand.
TTACTATTTGATCAACAAAAAGCAGTAATAACAAAACTGTATAGTTCAAATACATTTTTTTAAACTCTAATGATGATGGAAACAAACTAATAAATGGAGGGGGAGAGGAATGCTACCGCTAGGTTACCTGCAAATCATTTTGGAAGACCTGCTTTCTTCTCTTCATCTCTTACAAAGAATTTTTAAAAACTACCCCATCATTCAAACACCTAATGTTTAAGAGCCTGCCTATCTTGTAACTTTCTAAAACCTACTTTTATCCAGATGTACACTTAATCATTTCCCCTGTAAATTGTGTTTAATCTAAATAAAAAAAAAAGGCACCTGTGTGGCTCAGTCGGTTAAGCCTCCGACTTTGAATTCAGACCATGATCTTGTAGTTCCTGAGTTCAATCCACATGTTGGGCTCTGTGCGGGAGCCTGCTTGGGATTCTGTGTCTCCCTCTCTCTCTCTGCCCCTCCCCCAGTCATTCATTTTCTCTCTCTCTCAGAAAATAAATAAACATTAAAGAATTGTGTTCAGAGGTGCCGGAGTGGCTCAGTCGGTAGACCGTCTGACTTTGGGTCAGGTCATGATCTCACAGCTCTTAAGTTCCAGCCCCACAACAGGCTCTGTGCTGACAGCTGGGAGCCTGGAGCTGGCATGGGATTCTGTGTCTCCTTCCCTCTCTGCCCCTCCCCCGCTCACACCCTGTCTCTTTCTTTCGAAACTGAATAGTTAAAAAAATTTATTAAAAAAAAATTAGTAAGTGAAAGAGAATGCATAGTATTGAATGTTGAAAAGAAAGTGTTTATTCTCATTTTGTAGACAGCCTGATCCTCTTATTTTAAAAATATTTCATATTTTTTCACTGGACTAATTTCTAATTCAGAAAATTAAATATTTGACTCTTAAATACTTGTATTTAGTCATTTATTATAAATACTTGTCTTTAAAACCTGATCCTTGGCTAGCAGAGTTGAACTATTCTAATACCTGAGTTATATGGCTAGGATTTGAGGTCAAGTCATTCATATTCCAGTTGTCCTGAATTTGAGTTCATTTCTTAGGAGGTTCAATCTAACCAAGTAGTCAATTTAAAGAAAGGTTAGTGAAAATAATGGAAAGTATTTTTGCATCAGTCAACATTATTAATGGGGGAATAAGCTCCTTGTAGGGTTATTTTTGTTTAACCTTTTCCCCGTTCACTTACTGATTGAGTGGTATTTGTCCACTGTTCTTTTGTGGTACCACTAGTGATTGTGCACGAAAGTACAGTGTTATACTATCATACTTTTTCTCTTTCTGGGCTTACATCTGACTTTTGAATGGTCTCTTACCAGTTAAAAGGTTAGGATGGTGATAATTGGCTTGAATCCATGAAAACCGGATTCTTAAAATCTCAGAACCTCCCCCTGTATCATATATTATTTTCTCCTTAATTTTTCTGTGTTTGAAGGAAATGGAGATGATTTCCTCCTATATTTAAGATTTTTAGGGGTTAACTGAAATTGTATTTATTTATTATAAAAATATGTTATTTTTAATTTTACAGAGAGAGAATGTGTGCAGGGGAGAGGGGCAGAGGGCATTAGGGGAGAGAGAGAGAGAGAGAAAATCTTAAGCATGCTTCATGCTCAGCATTGAACCTGACATGGGGCTTGATCCAAGGATACCAGAATCATGACCTGAGCTAAAATCAAGAGTTGGACACTCAACCAACTGAGCCATCCAGGTGCCCCTGTTTATTTATTTTTAACAGTTTAAAAAATTTTTTTAATGTTTTTTATTTATTTTTGAGAGACAGAGAGAGATAGTGTGAGCAGGGTAGGGTCAGAGAGAGAGGGAGACACAGAATCTGAAGCAATCTCCAGGCTCTGAGCTAGCTGTCAGCACAGAGCCTGATGCGGGGCTTGAACCCACTAACCGTGAGATCATGACCTGAGCCTAAGCCGGCTGTTTAACTGACTGAGCCATCCAGGCACTCCAAACAGTTTATTTTATTTATTGCTTTAGAAAGAGAGACAGAGCATGTGTGTACACGCACACATGTGCACGAGTGGGGAAGGGGCAGAGAGAGTGAGAGAGAAAGAGAGAATCCCAAGCCAGTTCTGTTCTTTCAGGATGCAGCCTGATTCCAGGCTTGATGCCATGAACTGTGAGATCATGACTTAAGATGAAATTAAGATTCGGACACTTAACTGACTGAGCCACCCGGGCGCCCCAAGGGTTAACTGAAATTTTAAAATCCCCTTCCATAGTATTCCATTAGGTAGGGGCTTGTTTAAGAGGTATTAATTCCCTGGAAGTCAGTCTGCAAACTCTTGAGATAAAAAGCTGTAAGATGGTTACCGCGTCTTAGTATTTAATGTAGTTTAGATTGCAGAAACAGATTGGGTATTTAGAGATGGGGAAACTTATTTTACTTTTCATTTGTTTTCTCTGATTTTTTTTAAAGTTTATTTATTTATTTTGAGAAGGACAGAGAGAGCACATGAGTGGGACTGGGGCAGAGAGAGGGAGAAAGAAAATACAAGCAGGCTTCACGCTGCCAGCGCAAAGCCCGATATGGGGCTAGAACCCATGTGAGATCACGACCCAAGCTGAAGTCAAGAGTCAGACAACTGCCTGACCCTCCCAGGTGCCCCTGTTTTCTCTGATATTCTTAATCAATTGCTATAGGGGAGCTAACCAACATGTCTCAAGAACAGAAATCTTTTTCACAACTTTGCTTTAGTAGTAATTATAACTGGTTTTGTTAATACCAGTCCTAATGTTTTAACAATACCCATGTTAATAACTTCTAAAGCTTAGGATGTATTTACACGATTCTTTTATACAGATTTCTGTTGAATATTAATCATAGATTAGTCATCATAAAACTATTTTGATATTTAAATTCAATTGTTTCTTTCTAACATTGATATACATGTTCTTAGGTTTGGGGTGTCTTCTGTCCAAAATGGCAGCCCTTTAAATTCTTTTCACACTGAAGCTTCAACTGATGCAAGATGCTTTTGTGTTCCTTTCCTACCAATTTCTGCTAACGAATGCTCTGACTTTATTGCACTACTGTTCTTTACAGCTAGCAGTGCAATAGTATTGTCAAAGCATCTGAAAGCAGAATGGACACCAGAATTTTGATTCTTGCTTTACATCTTTCTTCACTATCTGTGAGTAATTTATCACAACCTTTGTTGCTGAAAAGTGTATAATTTTATTACCCAAAGTGTATGTTTTAGAAAGTCTTAACTTGAAAGAAGTTTTTTTAACTAATTAAAAGCTCACTGTCATAATTAATGCATTAATGAAACACACTGAGATAATACCTTTTATAGCTAGAGTTGTTATGACTTGTTTATATGAGTAGTGCTTTGTCTTTTGCTTCTTTCTATAACAAATTTGGATAGGTCCTGGCAAGTCTTGTTTTTTTTTTTTTTAGTTAAGTTTTAAGGTGAATTAGTAAGTGATGAAAACAATCTCTGCTGTATATTTCATATGATAACTTGTGTACTATGTAGTTTATACTTGAGTTTAAAACTCAAGAATGCTTGTTTAAAAGTTCTTATAATAATGAAATATAATAAAGTATACATCCATTATTTTTTGTAATAAATTTTGAGATATACTGACATGCAATAAAACTTACCAATTTTAGTTGTACAATTTGATGAGTTTTGACAAATGTGAGTGGTCATGTAACCACCTACATGACCACTCACACTTATCACCTAACAGTTCCTTTTATCACCTAACAATTCCTGCCCTTTTGTAGTCAACCTTCTCTCCTCAAACTTTCTGACAATCATTGATCTCTAGTTTTGCCATTTCTAGAAGTTCACATAAATGGAATCATTTTAGCTTGCAGTTTTTTGTGCCTGACTTCTTGCACTTAGCCCAGTAAGATTCATCCATGTTGTACAAATTAGTAGTTGGACCATTTTCACTGCTGAGTAGTATTCCATTGCTATAGGCTTACACATTGTTTATCCATTTACCCGATTATGGACTTTGGGTTGTTTGTAGGTTTTGCTTATTGTGAATAAAGTTGTTGTCGTACTTATACATTGTGGTATAAGTCTTTGGACATAATGTAATGTTTTTTTATTTTTATTGGGTAGTGTGATTATATATATGCTTCATCTCATAAGAAATTGCTGAAATTTTTACCAAAGCTGTGATTTAGGGTTCCAGTTTCTCCACAACTTTACCAATATTTCATATCTTGGTATTGTCAGTCCTCTTCATTTTAGCTATTCTAATAGTTATGTAGTGGTATCTTGTTATAGTTTAAATTTGCATTTCCAGAATGGCTAATGATATTGAACATCTTTTCATGTGCTTATTTGTAGTTGATAGATCTTCTCTAATGAAATATCTGTTGAAATTTTTGAGTCAGTTTTCAAAAATTTTTTAATGCCTTTTTAAAAATTTATTTTTGAGAGAGAGAGAGACAGCATGAGCAGGTGAGGGTTAGAGAGAGAGGGAGACACAGAATCTGAAGACAGGCTCCAGGCTCTGAGCTGTCAGCACAGAGCCTGACTCTGGGCTCGAACCCACAAACCATGAGATCATGACCTGAGTGGAAGCCGGATGCTCAACCTACTGAGCCACCCAGGTGCCCCTGAATCAGTTTACAAATTGAGATGTTTGTCTTTTTATTTATTATGAGAGCCCTTTAATTTTCTGTTATTTCCCCTCTCGCATAAAAAATTGTGATGAGGTCCAACTTATACATTTATTCTTATAAGGATTATGGTTTCTGTGTTTTATCTCACAAATCTTTGCCTAACTCAACATCATAAATGTTTTCTTTTAGATCTGTAGTTTTAGTTTTTACATTTATTTATTTGTATTTATTTATTAATGTTTACCTATCTTTTTGAGAGAGAGAGACAAAGTGTGAGTGGGAGAGGGGCAGAGAGAGGGGGAGACACAGAATGCGAAGCAGGCTCCAGGCTCTGAGCTGTCAGCACAGAGCCTGATGCAGGGCTCAAACCCACGAGCGGTGTGATCATGACTTGAGCTGAAGTCAGACGCTTAACCAACTGAGCCACCCAGGTGCCCCAATTTACTTTTTAAAAAAAGTTTATTTATTTAGTTTGAGAGAGAGAGAGAAAAAGAGAGAGAGAGAGAGAGAGTTCTTGAGAGTTCTTGAGTGGGGGAGGGGTGGTGAGAGGGAGATAGAATCCCAATCAGGCTGCACACTGTCAGCAAAGAGCAGGATATGGGGCTTGAACCCACAAACTGTGAGATCGTGACCTGAGCCAGTCAAGAGTGGGACATTTAACCAACTGAGCTACCCAGGTGCCCCCAGTTTTTACATCTTTTAGATCTCTGTCAATTTAGAGTTAATATTTGTATGTGGTAAAAAGTGAGAGTAGAAGTTCTTTTTATTTATTTTTGCATATGGATATTCCCTTGTTCTTTGTTAAATAGATTATATTTCCCCATTGAATTATCTTAGCTCCTTTATAAGAAATCAGTTGAGCAAGTATGTATGGGTTGGTTTAGTTATTTTTGAACTATTTTGTTCCTTAATGTCATATAATACTGTCATGATTGCTGTAGCTTTATAGTAAGTCTTGATATCATCTAGCATAAGGCCTCAAACTTTGCTCTTGTTTTCTAAAAATTTTAAATTATTTCGCAATTCGAAAAAGTTTGTTTTGTTTTATTTTGTGTTTTGTCAATTTCTACCATAAAAAGCCTGCTAGCATTTTGATTATGTTGAATTTAAAGAACAATTTGAGGATAATTGATATTTTAAGAATAATGAATTTTCTGATTAATGAAGATTCTCTCTCTATTTATTATATCTTTTAAAATTTCTCTTTGGAGTACCCAGTTGACTTGGGCATCCAACTCCTGATTTTGGTTCAGGTCATGAACTTATGAACATGAGATCAATCCCAAGCACTGTCAGTGCAGAGCCTGCTTGGGATTCTTTCTCACTGTCTTCCTCTGCCCCTCCCCTGTTTACACCTGTGTGTGTGTGTGCGCGCGCGTGTGTGTGCGCGCGCTCTCTCTCTCTCTCTCTCTCTCATTCTCTAAAAAATCATTCTCGGGGCGCCTGGGTGGCTCAGTCGGTTAAACCTCCGACTTCGGCTCAGGTCAGATCGCAGTTTGTGGGTTCGAGCCCCGCGTCAGGCTCTGTGCTGACAGCTCAGAGCCTGGAGCCTGCTTCCAGTTCTGTGTCTCCTTCTCTCTCTGCCCCTCCCCCTCTCATGCTCTGTCTCTCTCTGTATCAAAAATAAATAAAACATTAAAAAAAAAGTAACATTAAAAATCATTCTCTCAGCAGTGTTTTTTAGTTTTTGGTGTATAGGTCTTGTTTATAAATTTTTCATAACCTGCTGAGTGTGACTTCTACTAGTGCTCTATATCAGAAAAATAGACCAAGAACTGTTATAATGTGTATTCCAAGTAAATTGAATTTCAGAAAAAAGTAAGCTATTTGTTAACCAAATGTCCTTAAAAGCTGCAAGGATGGATGCAAGAGGGAAGAAAGATAGTTGAGATATTATTAGTCAAATCATTTGGACATCATTTGATAGGGGATGAAGAGCATGACTGCTTCTGATAAAACCATTTTATTGCCAAATTTTATTATATAATGTCTTTGAGTTACCTCCCTTGGCCTCCAGTGTGGCCGTTTTCTTCTTCTTTGCCTTTTATTTATTTTAAATGTTTATTCATTAAAAATTTTTAAAAATGTTTTTATTTTATTTGTTTTTGAGAGAGACAGAGACAGAGACATAGAATCTGAATCCGAAGCATACTCCAGGCTCTGAGCTGTCAGCACAGAGCCTGATGTGGGGCTCAAACTCATGACTGGTAAGGTCATGACCTGAGTAGAAGTTGGATGTTTAACCAACTGAGCCTTCCAGCCGGCCCAAAATTTATTTATTTATTTTAAATTAAAAAAATTTTTTTATGGGGTGCCTGGGTGGCTCAGTCGGTTAAGCCTCTGACTTCGGCTCAGGTCAGATCTCACGTTCGTGGGTTCGAGCCCCGCGTTGGGCTCTGTGCTGACAGCTAGCTCAGAGCCTGGAGCCTGCTTCCGGTTCTGTTCTCCTTCTCTCTCTGCCCTTCCCCCCCTCATGCTCTGTCTCTCTCTGTATCAAAAATAAATAAAACATTAAAAAAATAAATAAAAAAAAATTTTAATGTCTTCATTTTGAGAGAGAGAACAAGAGCAAGCGGGGGAGGGACAGAGAGAGGGAGACACAGAATCTGAAGCAGGCTCCACTCTCTGAGCTGTTAGCATAGAGCCTGAGCTGAAGCTTGAACCAACAGACTGTGAGATCATGACCTGAGCCGAAGTTGGATGCTCAACTGAATCAGCCACCCAGGTGCCCCAAAATTTATTAGACTTTTTAAAAAAGTTTATTTATTGAGAGGTAGAGAGAGAAAGAGAAAGAGAGAGAGAATCCCAAGCAGGCTTCTTGCTGTCAGTTTAGAGCCCAACTTGGGTCTTGAACACGAACTATGAAATCATGACCTGAGCTGTGATTAAGAGTAGAATGCTTAATTGACTGAGCTACCCAGGGAACCCCTTCAATTAGATTTTAAAAGATTATACTTCTAATTTGCCTGAATATATAACATTTTACAATTTTTTTCAAGTTTGTTTATTTAGAGAGAGAGAAAAAGAGGGAGCAGGAGGGGCAGAGAAAAAGGGAGAGTGAGAGAATTCCAAGCACGAAAGCTGGATGTCAGGCTCCAACTCACGAACCATGAGATCGTTACCTGAGCTGAAATCAAGAGTTGGATGCTCAGCCATCTGAGCCCCCAAGAGTCCCCTCAATATATACCATTTTATTTATTTACTTGTTTTTTAAAAATCTTTTTTAGGATTTCTTTTTTAAAAAAAATGTTTATTTTCTTTAAAAAATTTTTTTAAAAATATTTTTTAATGTTTTTATTTATTTTTGATACAGAGAGAGACAGAGCATGAGAGGGGGAGGTGCAGAGAGAGAAGGAGATACATAACAGGAAGCAGGCTCCAGGCTCTGAGCTGTCAGCACAGAGCCTGATGCGGGGCTCGAATCCACGAACGTGAGATCTGACCTGAGCCGAAGTCGGAGGCTTAACTGACTGAGCCATCCAGGCGCCCCTAAAAAATTTTAAAGATGTTTTTTATTTATTTTTGAGAGGCAGAGCGAGACAGCGCGAGCAAGGGAGGGTCAGAGAGAGAGGGAGACACACAATCCGAAGCAGGCTCCAGGCTCCGAGCTTGCTGTCAGCACAGAGCCTGATGCAGGACTCAAACCCACGAGCTGTGAGATCATGACCTGAGCTGAAGCCAGATGCTTAACCGACTGAGCCACCCAGGCGCCCTGAAAAATGTTTATTTTCGAGAGAGAGAGAGAGAGAGAGAGAGCGAGCGAGCGAGAGAGAGTGAGTATGTGTGAGCCAGCTTGGCGCGCGAGCAGGGGAGGGCCAGAGAGAGACAGAGGATCCGAAGCGGGCCCTGCGCTTACAGCAGCCAGCCTGATGTAGGGTTCGGACTCACCAACTGAATCGAAATTGGACGTTCAACTGACTGAGCTACCCAGGTTCCCCAGTATGTAACATTTTAAAACTTTGAATAAATTAATCCTTGATTCTTTGACTCTGTTTTTGTTTTCATTTTTATCAATGAGGAAATCATCTCAGCTTTTGCTAAGATTTTCATTTAGTAAGGGGGTGGCTGGCTGGCTGGCTTAGTCCCAGCAAGCTGGTAACTCTTGATGTCAGGGTGATGATCGAGCTCCATTTTGGGTGCAGAGATTACTTACAGAAAAACTTAAAAAAAAAATTTAATGTAGTGACAGTGATTGTAAAATATGCCTACATTTTAGAACAATTTATATTTGTTAGGAAATACAAGTTTTGTACCTTTTATAAATTCCCCCTTTCCCCACTTCGTCTGCCTAATGCAAATAATAGTACTTCATACTTTTCTTTCAGTAAGTGTTACTAGGTCAGGCTACTACGGGAGTATGAGATATTAAGAAACTTATCTGAGAGACAGCTAAATTAAATACATTGAGACAGATGCTGTGATGGGACAAGTAATTACTAGGTGCTATGGGGGCACATTGGAAGGAGGTACCCAAGGGCACCTGGCTGGCTCAGTCAGAGGAGCCTGCAACTCTTAATCTTTGGGGTCTGAGTTTGAGCCCTACGTTGTTGGTTGTAGAGATAACATAAATAAATAAAACTTAAAAAAAAAAAGGAATGGAAAGAGGCACCTAATCTGGGGAAAGCTTCTTGTTACAGGTGATATTTAATCTGAGACTTCAAGGATGAGTTGGTATTAGCCAGTGAAGGAAATGGTAAATGTTCCAGGCAAAGGAAGCAGTGCATGTGAAAGGCTAGAGATGAGAGGTGTTACACATCTGAGGGAAGCTGCAGGTGGGTCAGCAGTGTTGAGCAGGAGAGCAGAAAGGTTGAGATGAAGAACCCATTAAATCAATGTTGTAGCTAACTTAAGTCGAAGACTTCTACTGCACTGTTTTTCTTTACTATGTTTATAAACATTTTAAATATTTATGTTCTGTGATAATCATGAACCTATGTTCCTTAATTTAAAAAAAATTTACATACATTCACTTAAGGTTTTGGGTAAACCATAGGGAAATTTAACATTTTTTCTTTTCTTTTTGGAAATGTAACTTCTGATTATATAATTTTATATTGATTTTCGTGTTTTACATGCTTCATTGCCCTGTTTATTTGATATAAGATAGCATAAACAAGAGAAGTCTAAAAAAAAAAGAGCCTAAAGGAATGTTTATCTGAATATTCTTATAATACTGTGTCTGTCATTTACATGTACCATAGTGACCTACTCTGGATTTTTTGTTTCATAGAAAATAGAAGTATTCTAGTAAAGTGAATGATTTACCCCAATTCTTTACTCTTCTGGATCCATATCCTTTCGTTTTTCTGAGATACAATTGACAAGTGTCATTATATTAACTAAAGTTGTACAAAGTATTGATTCAATATGCATGTATACTGTGGAATGATCACAGTAAGTCTAGTTAGCCTCCATCACCACACATAGTTATATATTTTTTTACTTTTTTACTTATTTACATTTTTCACAAGGTTTTAAGATCTACTTTTAGCAACTTTTTTTTTATTTTTTTCTTTTTTTTTTTTTACATTTTATTTATTTTTTTGAAAGACAGAGACAGAATGTGAACAAGGGGGGGGGCAGAGAGAGAAAGAGACACAGAATCCAAAGCAGGCTCCAGGCTCCGAGCTCGTGGTCAGCACAGAGCTTGATGCGGGGCCCGAACCCACGAAATGTGAGATCATGACCTGAGCCGAAGTCGGAGCTCAACTGACTGAGCCACCCAGGCGCCCCTCGTAGCAACTTTGAAACATGCAATACAATATTAACTATAGTCACCATGTGTACATTACATCCCCATGACTTACTTATTTTGTAACTGGAAGATTGTACCTGTGTCCACACCTTTGCCATGACTTCATGATAGGCAGAGTACATTTCCCTGCTTCTGGATGTGCTGTGGCCAGTGACATATGGATAGACTGGACAGTGTGCCAACTCTGAATTTAAGAGGCTTTGTGTATTTCTGTAACTCTTGTCTCCATGAGAAGAATATCTTCTGGTTCAAGGAATATGAGAGACACCTGGCAACAGAACTTCAATGAGAGCCACCAAACTCAGCCTAACCTAGAGCACCAGATTCCAGGCAAGTTGCAGTTGAAGGCAAAAGTTGGACACTTGACCCACTGAGCCATCCAGGCAACCCAGAAATCAGTGATTTGAAAAAATAGCCTGGCATATTTGGGATAATGAAATTCAGTGTGGCTGAGGTTTAAAATGTGAGGCACTGGTAAAGAGCATGTTTATGTCATCTTATGAAGGATTATACTGAGAGTTAGAATTAATTTTACAGGTATTGGGAAACCCCAATAATCTTTTCTTTTTTTTAAATAAATATTTTATTTGTAAGTAATCTCTACCCAACATGGAGCTTGAACCTATAACCCCGAGATCAAGAGTCATGCCCTACCAACTGAGCCAGCCAGGTGCTCCAACTCCAGTGATCTTTAAGGGAAGAGTGACTTATTATAGAATGCCTTTAAACTTTAAAAAATTGCTTTAGGGGAGCCTGGGTGGCTCAGTTGGTTAAGCGTCCAACTCTTGATTTTGGCTCAGGTCATGATCACAGGGTTGTGGGATTGAGCCCTCCATCAGGTTCCCCACTGAGCATGGAGCCTGCTTAAAGATTCTCTCCCTCTGCCGTTTGCCTCTGCTCATGTGCATGTTCTCTCTCTCTCCCTCCTCTCTCTCTCTCTTTCAAAAATTGCTTTAAATAGTTTTTATACATGTAATATATATTCATTATAATTTACTTATAAGACTATATGTGAAATGAAAAACACCCTGCAATTCTATGACTATTAAGACTGTGTTGTATGTTTTAGATTTTTTTGTAGGTATATCTTTTTAACTATTTTTTTTCTAAACGAAGTTTGTTCAATATATTATGAAAATCTGTCCCTAGAGTCCATTATGTGTCTGTAGCACCATTAACAAATAATCTAGGATTAGGAAAGCTTTAAAAAAGTTAAATAGACTACCTTCAACTGATAAAACCAGTCTTTTACAGTTAGGGACTTGCTTATGTGTACTATCCTAATAATTGTTTCATAAATGCCTGCAGATTAGGACCTGATGAACTTGAAGCTCCTGCTCACTGTCTTCTGCTTTGATTTTGCTATTTGCTGGAAATAACATGTCTGCAACCTGGTGCTTGTTAATATTAGTGCTTATCTGTTTTAGACACACATTAGTATGTGTTTGTTCTATCTGGAAGAGACTGTATCCAGAAATATACAAAAAACAATGTGATTGTGTATATGTTAGAGGTGGCCCTCAACTTGTTGAGAACTTTAAATATTTCTTCTTAAAACAGACGTTAGAGGGTGGTTCGTTCCCAGGCTGTTTGGTCTTTCAAAGGAATGAATGTTCTTTCATCTTCCTTTTTGTCATGGAACGTTATTAGGCTATATATTAAAAACTCGGGGGCATAAAAAGGAAGACAAGGCTTTTTCCAGCAAGACACTTGAAATCAAGTGGTGATGTTACCGAGCAGGCAAATGATTATAATATAATAAATGAAATAGTATGCTGGAGCCATGAATAAAATAAAATGAGAGTAGATAAAAGGTGTTTCAAAATCTGCACTGGAGGGAAGAGAATGTAAAGAAAGGGGTGTGTTCGTTAAGTATTAGATTCTTTGGGGAAAAAAACAACCCCAAAGCAAAAAGCATTGGATTCTTTGGTTGATAATATAACTAACCTAGATCGAGAAGTATTAAGATGCCTAGTTCTCCCATAAAATAATATTTCTAGGTAAAATGTATTTCTTTTTAGTTTATTTATTTTTTAATGTTTATTCATTTTTGAGAGGGCGGGGGAGGGGCAGAGAGAGAAGGAGACCCAGAATCTGAAGCAGGCTCAAGCTGTCAGCACAGAGACTGATGTGGGGCTTGAACTCATGAACTGTGGGATCATTACCTGAGCTGAGGTCAGATGTTCAACTGATTGAGCCATCCAGGTGATCCCGTAAAATGTATTTCTAAGCCTACCTACTGAGTCTAGAATGTACCTCTACCAATTCCTTTCATTGTAAATACGACTGCTGTATTTCTTCGTTTTCCTGTGATTTGATGCTGTTGAGACAAACTCAATAAAAGGATGTGTTTGCTTTTTTAGAGTACTTGTCATTTTGAAAGGGAGCTCTATTGTGGCAGTAAGAATCTATAGGTTGTTTATAAAGAGTAAGTTTTTTTAACTTAGTCTGTAGTTCTTTTCTCCTTGCTGCCAAATAGTTGAGTGGTATGTAATACAGTTTGCCATTTACTTTAAAGCCTTAAGCCGATTATAATAAAACAAGTATAACAATATTATGCTTACGAAATTTATAGCATATTGTAAAATTCAAAGTTATTTCCTAAACTATTTATTTTTCCATTTATATAGTATCTTCCTTACAGTCCCAGTCTGTTTCCAAGGATATCCAATTGGCAGAATGTAGTTTCGCTGTCTTTGGGGCTTTAACGTTGATCTCAATGGACTTCCCAGCTAAATTGGGTATTTTATTTATCATCCTTAGGATGGGTATAAAAATTTCCATTTATTTTTATTACTGATTTAGAAGAAAACTATCTTCTGAAACATGAATGTCTTGGGTTTAAAAAAAAAAAAACAAAGCACTAGTTTTATTTTAAATATTATAGTGCTCCTAAAAATAAGGTCACTAAAGTTAATGAAAGAGTAACCTTACATTGCTTCTCGGCCTTTTGGCTAAGGTCAAGTGTAAAGAGTAGCCTCACTGTTTACAAGGCTGTAAGAGACTAATTTATAATTGAGGAGGGCTAGTGAATGAAGTTTATCAGTATCAATTTGCTCCCTTAATCAGACAGTAATGAATTTTGGAGATTATAGTAATCGGTTAGTAAATTTCCTACCATATGACTAAAAAGTTTTCTGTTTATGACCAGATCCTAGAACCCTATCGATATTGTCTCTGCTGTGTAAATAGCTCTGAGTAGTGCAATATTGCTTATAGGGTTTTGGTGTTTGGGAAGAACAATGGGCAGGCTGCAGAAACTACATAGCTGAAACTGAAGCAACATTCATCTTTGTTCAGGAAAAAAAAACCCCAAAAACAAATAGGGGGCCTGGATGGTTCAGTCGGTAAAGCCTTCGGCTTCGGCTCAGGTCATGATCTCATGGTTCGTGGGTTTGGCCCCATGTCGGGCTCTGTGCTGACTGCAAGCTCAGAGCCTGGAGCCTCCTTCAGATTCTGTATCTCTCTCTCTCTCTGAACCTCCCCTGCTCATGCAGTCTCTCTCTGTCTCTCAAAAATAAATTAAAAAAAAAACATTAAAAAAAAGACAAATAGTAGAAGGTAATTCTTAATATAAGCCTTGAATCTGAAACTCAAACATCTATTTTTAATACCTTAGGAGGAAATTTATCTTTTCTAAATTTTAACATTTTGATAAATGGATTTATTTGTAGAATTATGAAATAATAGAATGATAGTGTTGAAAGAGACCTTAGATTTCCAGCTCTCTCATTTAATATAAGAGACTCGGAGAGGTGGAAGACTTACCTACGGCCACATAGCTTTGTTAGTGATAACAGGGTTAGAACTTCTACCACGTACCTCAATCCTTTTTTTTTTCTGGACCACACTACTAGATTGTGTTCAGAGGGAATTTTTATTTTATTTATTTATTTTTTTTTAAGTTTATTTACTTTGAGAGAGAGGGAGCATGAGCAGGGCAGGATCAGAGGGAGAGGGAGATTCCCAAGCAGGCTCTGTGCTGTAAGTGGATCATAACCTGAGCCAAAATCAAGAGTCCCAATGCTTAATCGACTGAGCCACCCAGGCACCCCTAGAGGGAATATTTTAATGGGCTAACCAGTGATAGGTTTGAAACTTAAAAAAAAAAACCCGAACTTTAAACTTAACTTTAGGTAAAGTCTTTTCATTTCTCCCCCATCTTTGTGACTTTCACTGGCTTTAATGTTATGTATATCGCATATAGACTTTGGTTCAATTGCATAAAAAACATAGTAATGAAAATAGACCTAAAGGCAAATCACGTAGACTATTTCTTTTTTTTTAATTTTAAATGTTTATTTTTGAGAGAGAGAGTGCATGCGCATGAGTGGGGGAGGGGCAAAGATATGGGGACAGGATCTGAAGCAAGCTCTGTGCTGACAGCAGAGAGATCATCGTGGGACCCAGACTCACAAACAGAATTGTGAGATCATGACCTGAGCTGAAGTCAGATGCTTAACCTCCTGCGCCACCCAGGCATCCCTAGACTTTTTCTTTATAAAATGAAGAATTCGAATCAGTAAATCTTAAAGGTTTTTCTATTTTCCAACAATTGTATTGGTATGCTTTTATCTTTTATGTTCCCTGCTTATTCCCTAGCTCACTGACTTCACTAATGAGTAAATACTTGCCCTATGTATTATCACAAAATGTTCTGTTCAATTCTTCATAGAGGACTACCTTCTACTTTCAAGCTGTTTTTTTCCAATCTTTTAAAAAAAAGTTTTAATTGTGATGAAATTTATATAACAAAATTTACCATTTTAACCATTTTAAGTTTACAGTTCAGTGGTGTTAAGTACATTCTCATTGTTGCATAACCACTACCACTCGCCATTTCCAGAACTTCTTCATTTTTCCAAACTGAAACTCTATTCATTGAATGATAACTCCCCATTCCCTTCTCCCCCTGTCTTTGAAAGTCTGTTTACAATTCTGTGTATCCTGTGAAATAATATTAAAAAAGAAATGTGGGCACATTACTCAAGGTGGGGGGTGGGAATTTTAAAAAATCTTGAAACAGAAGTAAGTATACGTAGCAGCTAGGGGTAGGAGAAGGTGGGAAGCCCTGATTTGCCAGTTTCCCTGGTGTAAATATTTCCACCTTGGCTAATTTCAGGCTACCAGCATGATGTCATTGAAAGTGGAGTTGGAAGACACGCACAGTAGCACATGATATAGTATTCTCATTATATACATATGATAGATCTCAAAAACATATATAATAGTAAAATAACTAGGAAGTTATGATTTTTTAGTATGTATTTCTTTTAATAACTTATTTAGTGGTACATTTATGGAATTTAAATTTTAGTTATGCTTGTTTAACAACTGGTTTACAAACAGTTTTGAAAATTTAGCTGACTTTATCATATCATTGATTTGAAGCACCCTCTTTGGTCTCTTGTTGATATAGTGCGATGATTTCATTTTTTATTTTATATTTTTAAAAGTTTATTTATTTTGAGAGAGGGAGAGGGCAGGAGAAAGAGAATCCCAAGCAGCCTCCATGCTGTCAGCACAGAGCCCGACTCAGGGCACCATCTCACAAATGGAGAGATCATGACTTAAGCTGAAATCAAGAGTTGAATGCTTGACCTAGTAAATTAGAAGAAGGAAGACACCTTTCCATTGTTGATCAGGACTTAGAATATCTGTCTGAGGGCCTTGAGGGCCGATCGTCCAACCCCGTTGCAGTACTTTTCGACAGGCTTCTTCATCCAGATGCTGACTTCGGGGATGATTATCCGTCCGTTTTGCATTGGAAATTAGAACAGCATCATTACATCCCTCACTTAGTTCTTGGTAAAGGTCCACCTGTTGGAGCTTGGCATAATATGGAAGGCTCCATGTTGACAATCAGCTTTGGAAATTGGATAGAGCTACCTGGACTTAAGTTTAAAGACTGGGTATCTAGCAGACGAAGGAACCTGAAGGGGGATCGAGTTATGCTGGAGGAAATAGCTCGCTACTATAAACATTACGTAAAAGTCACGGGTCTGCAGAAGAACTTCAGAGAAAATACTTATATCACTTCTGTATCAAGATTCTACAGAGACCAAGGTGATGATGATGGACAGGACAGAAATATTTCGACACAGCATTTACAGATAGAGAACTCTAAACTTATCAAGAGAAATTGGGAAATCAGAGGTTATCAGCGAACAGCGGATGGATCCCACGTTCCCTTCTGTCTCTTTGCTGAGAATGTAGCTCTGGCAACTAGAACACCGGATTCTCCTGCCCATCTGGAAGTTGAAGGGGAAGATTTTCCTTTTGTGTTTCATTCACTGCCTGAATTTGGAGCTGCTATAAGCAAAGGAAAGCTGCGTGGGCTCTGGGCTTACTGCAGCCGACGTAGTACTGTGTGCTTACAACAACAATATTCCCTTGATCCATGTATTTCGCAGACGAGTAACTGATCCAAGCTTAATTTTCAAACAGCTTCCCCAAAAGCTTTATCCAGAATACCATAAAGTCTATTATATGATGTGTACTCAGTCATATTCTGCAGACTCCAATCTTCTTTCTGATTATTCTAGTTTTCCTGAGCACCATGTGCTTTCCTTTAAAGTCGGACATGAAATGCATTCTTCAAAGCATCTCTGGATTGAAGAAAATATTTAAGCTCCTGCAACAGTAGTACTGATAGGTTCTCATCCCAATCTGTCTTTTCTGTGGCAAGGGTGTTACCTGGGCCACAACTCAAGCCAGCCAATCACATGTAAGAGTAATCCTGTGGAAATAGATGCATATACCTACGAAAGTGTTAAAGAGGCCAGCCTTTTTGCATTGGGTCCTTTGGTTGGAGACAATTTTGTTCGATTTTTAAAGGGAGGGGCATTGGGTGTTACACACTGTTTAGCTACAAGACAGAAGAAAAAACATTTGTTGAAAGAGGAGGAGGAGATGGGATAGCTTAAAGTGAGTTGACAAGTAATTTATATGGACAGTTTACCAATTAAAGGTTTTTAAACAGTGGTTTTGCAGTGTACTGGCTTGAAGTTTCTGGACTTGAATGAACTGGAAGAGAGCCTCAAGCTATCTGTAGTAACTATTTTTTACAGTTATAAGAACTTGGCATTCTGATTTATATAGTATAAAAGTATCACTGTCAGACAAATAGAAACACTGCCAATTTGGTATACTTTAAGCGCTTACTTAACAAAAACGTTGTTTTCTTCCAAGACTTATTTTTTGTGATCATTTGTGGTTATGTTTGATTCCAAAATCTTACAGCTTTGAATAATCTATAAAACCCTATAGTCCAGTAGGCCAGAAATTGTCTTCACTATGTATTAGCTCCTGCTGCTCCGAGGGTGGTCTAAAGACCAGCATTAGCTTGCCTTGTAGCTTGTTAGAAATGTGGACTCTCAGGCCCCACAACAGACTTCCTGAATCAGCAACTGCATCTACTGAGGCCCTCAAGGAATATGAATGCTCATTTGAGGCACACTGGTCTAAAAGAAACTAAGTATGCTGGGGGCAGGCAGGGTAGGAGGCATTTATAACTCAGGTTTAATTTATTTTGAATTATCAATTCTATAAATCTATTTTATTACCAAATATGGTATTTTGAAAATATTTTTATTGTAACCTTGGTAAGTACTTCATATTCTTAGCTTCTAATAATTTAAACAGTCCAATAATGTTGGCATACACTTAGACATTCAGGAACCTGCCAAAATATTTTGGAGATATTCTCTAACATAACCATCTAATTTGCAATTCAATAAATTGTGAATGAAACTACTGAAAAAAAAAAAGAGTTGAATGCTTAACTGACTGAGCCACCCAGGTGCCTCATTTTGATGATTTTAATAGGAAGCCATAGCTAAAACTACTCTTTGAAAAGAAGACATTGTTAAATGGTATTTGAGATTATGCTAGTTAAACTTTAAGCAGAACTAAAATATCAAGTTAAAAAACATCTATTTAAGAATATCCATTTCATAAAGAAGTTAGTCTCCTAAAGATTTTTTAAATTACAGTATAGTTAACATACAGTTTTATATTACTTTCAGCTGTAAAATACAGTGATTCAACAGTTCCATATTTTATTCGGTGCTCATAAAGATAAGGGTACCCTTAATCTCCTTTACCTATTTTACCTATCCCCCCCGCACTTCCCCTTTGCTCTCTTTGGTTAAGTGTTTTTTGGTTTCTCTCTCTCTTTTCCCTTTGTTCATTTTTCTTGTTTGTTTCTTAAATAACACATGAGTGAAATCATGGTATTTGTCTTTCTCTGACTGGCTTACTTCACTAGATACTCTCTAGCTCTATCTATATTGTTGGAAATGACCAAATTGCATTCTTTTTAATGGCTCAGTAGTATTCCATTGTATATATGTATACCACATATTCTTTATCCATTCACTTATCAATGGACACTTGGACTGCTTCCATTGTTTGGTTATTGTAAATAATGATGCAATAAACATTGGGGTACATATATCTCCTTGAATTACTGTTTTTGTATTCTTTGGGTAAATACTCGGTAGTGCAGTTACTAGATTGTAAGGTAGTTATATTTTTAACTTTTTGAGGAACCTTAATACCATCTTACACAGTGGCTGCACCAGTTTGCATTCCCACCAATACTGCACAAGGCTTCCTTTTTCTCTACATCCTCACCAAACTTGTTGTTTCTTGAGTTTTTGATTTTAGCTATTCTAACAAGTGTGGACTGATGTCTCACTGTGGTTTTGATTTGCATTTCCCTGATGAGTGATGTTGAACATCTTTTCATGTTGTCTGTTGGCCATCTATATATCTTCTTTGGAGAAATGTCTGTTCATGTCTTCTATTTTTTGATTGGATTATTTGTTTTTTGGGGTGTTGAGGTGTGGAAGTTCTTTACATATTTTGGATATTAACCCTTTTTCAGGTATGTCTTTTGCAATACCTTCTCCCATTCAGTAGGTTGAGAGATTCTGCGTTGAGGTGACCCTGGAGCCACAATTCCCATAATTTTTGGAATTTTATGATAACTTAAAAGTTTTTAAATCTTTTATTAAAATTATGCTTCAGGGGTATCTGGCTGTCTCAGTCAGTGGAACATGTAACTCTTGATCTCAAGGTTATGAGTTCAAGCCCCATATTGGGTGTAGAGTTTACTTAAAAATAAAATCTTTTGAAAAATAAAATAAAATTATGCTTTAGACTGTTGCATAATACCTTGAACTATATAAAAAGCTATGGGATTGTCTTTTTCAATCATTAAGCAAATCAGGTCTTGAATGATTAGAGTGTTTGTCAACTGGATTTGTCCTCTCCCTTGTCCCTTTCCCCATATTCTCCATCCACGTTATATAGGTTAGTAAGCTTTTTTTTTTTTTTGATGTAAAGGAAAAGTTAATCCCCAAGCATATTTTAATATGGGAAATTATGCCAAAAGGAATGTTCTTTATATACACGCACATATGGATATGTAGTAATTATTAATCTGCTTAATGAAATCTAATCACTGTATAATTAATCACGGCAGCTAATCTGACAAGCATATAAGCAAATGAAAAGCCTCATTTTTGAAAAACTTATAAAAAATTTTTAAGTGTTTTTATTTATTTTTGAGAGAGAGAGAGACAGTGTGAGCAGGGGAGGGTCAGAGAAAGAGGGAGACACAGAATCTGAAGACAGGCTCCAAGTTCTGAGCTAGCTGTCAGCACAGAGCCTGACGCGGGGTTTGAACCCACTGATCGTGAAATCTTGACCTGAGCCAAAGTCAGACACTTAACCAACTGAGCCACCCAGGCGCCTCTGAAAAACATTTTAAGTACAGTTTTTAACTAAGAACTTCTATATTTGTTTTTCTGATTCACAGCAACTCCCTGCTGTTAGAGATGCAAATCAGATACAGATTCTTAGAAAAAAATTAAGAACAAAAACTGACTTTCTCTTTTTCTTTTATTTCTATTCCAAAAGTTTTTGGTTCTAAAGATAGAATTTTGGTAATTACAAAGTATTCCATTCAAATTTAGGCCAATAATGAGAGAAATCATTAGTGATAGAAGCTTTAGTGTATCTCTGATCTTCTGTTCAATTGACAGTTCTGATCTTAGAAGCATTTTAACTTCTGAGAGCCATTTTGTTTTATTCCACATTCAAAAGCAGAACTCTTGGTTTACCTTTTTTATAACAAAAATAGCTGTACATCACTTCTCATTACACCTGATAACTACTTTTAACACTTTTGTTGGCTTTTGTTCTTTCCACAAAGGCTTCAAAATGTCAAGAACCAATCTCCAGGCCAGAGCCTAACCCTATAGTAAGGTCTGAACCCTCTCCTCAAAGGAGTTTTCTTCCTTGTGGCCTAGGAATGGGAGATATATTCCCTGAAGAAACTATGTTTTGCCTTTCATAGTAAACTCAAGGAACCCTGGTTGTTTCCCTGATAAATTCAAGGCAGCACATGCTTTAAGACTAAAAGAAACACAGTTTCCAAAAGTTAAGAATACTTTATACCACATTTAGAGATAGACCACTTTTAACACTCTGATCTATATCCTTCCCAACTTTTCTGTATGTATGCATATATATATTTTACAGCCAGTGTTAGTCACCCCCACCCCCCTTTTTTTCTCCCTTAAGATTTACTGAAGATCAAGGACCCATGCTGCGACTCAGTTTCAGTAAACTAAGTTAATTCAGACGACTACTACTGTACTATATGTAGCTTTTCTTATATAATTTATGTCTCTTTAAGGTCTCTAATTTTGGTCTGTGTGGCAAATATTTGTAGTTCATTGTTTAATGGTTGTAGATGATGGTAATATTGCAAGTATCCCTGAAAATAAATTTGTTCTGTGCTTTAGCTTGAACATTTCCTACCAGAGGTAGAAAAAATAGTTCCTAACTGATGACAGTATTAGTGACCCTGGGAATTTTGGAAACCATTGTTAGTTCATGTATAAATATGTGACAGTGGTTACTTAGTGTCTTAATTTCAGCTCTAAATTTAAGAGAGATGCATAGAGAAACAACTTTCAAAATGTTAAATGTTTTTAAAGTTTTAATAGAGCATGGGTATTATATATATACCCATATATTATGAGTATATAATATATATATTATATGAAGGAGGTTTTATATACTTTTTTATTTCCATATTTCAAAATTAGTATATTTCATTGAAATGCTAAAAAATATAAATATAAAAGAATAGTTAACAGTTATCATGTTTATTAGTATGTCTTTTGCTTCACAAAAAATGATTTATGCTGATCTCTAGTTCCAGAAAGCTGACTCTGATCTGGATTACATTCAATACAGGCTGGAATATGAAATCAAGACTAATCATCCTGATACAGCAGGCAAGGTAATCTGCAAAAAAATATATTTTTAACAGATTATTTTATTAAAAGATTTTATGATAGTATTTATAATAGCAGTATAAGTTAAATTATTAAGTAATAAATTTATAGAATCTTAAAATATTTTTGTATTGGAAGCTTGATCACAGCATTCCAGAGAGATTATATCCATAGACAAGGAAATTTGTGGCTCCTTTTTATTTTTTTAGTGATTCACATTCTCTCTCTTTTGTTTTTTTTTTTGAGTGAGAGAGAGTGAGTAAGTGAGGGGCAGAGAGAGAGAGAGGGAGAGAGAGAATCCTAAAGTGGGGTTCAAGCTCACTTGAAATGGGGCTCTAGCTCACATGGTACAGGACTCAGGCTTACCTGATGTGGGGCTCAAACTCAAGAACTGTGAGACCATGACCTGAGCCAAAGTTGGATGCTTAACTGACTGAGCCACCCAGGTGTCCTGGCTACTTTTCTTTTTAACCTTAATCAAGAACTTTTGAATCCAAAGGTACCAACTACTGTGGAAGCCTCTGAAATTCTGAGAGAGAATATAGCTATCGCTAGAGTAGTGGTTAAATAAGAAAGAGAAACCATGGCAGTCATGATACTTTCTGAGGAAGATGATATCCTATAAATTTGTTATATGAACTGTGGTTTTTGCATAAAACTACATACTTAGGGGCGCCTGGGTGGCTCAGTAGGTTAAGCATCTCGCTTTGGCTCGGGTCATGATCTCACGGTTTGTGGGTTCGAGTTCTGCGTCAGGCTCTTGTGTGACAGCTAGCTCAGAGCCTGGAGCCTGCTTCAGATTCTGTATCTCCCTCTCTCTCTGACCTTCCCCTGCTCGCACTGTTTCTTTCTGTCTCTCAAAAATAAATAAAAAACATTTTTTAAAAACCCTACATACTTAGTATTTGCATACTTCATTATGCTAAGTTTAGATTGATTAGAAATATTAACTCTTTATATAGCATAAAATTATAACTACATGTACACATGCCCATGTAGATAAAAACAATTTTTTAAGCAGTTTTTTTGTAAGTTTATTTTTAAGAGAGAGAGAGAGAGCACGCGAGCACTAGTGGGGAATGGGCGGGGCGGGGGGGGGGGAGAGAATCCCAAGCAGGCTTCGCACTACCAGTGCAGAGGCCCATGAGGGGCTGGAACCCATGAACCGGGAGATCATGACCTGAGCTGAAGTTTGTCACTTAACCACCCAGGCACCCTAAGGAGACAGTTTTTAAGCATTGTCTGTTAACATTAATTGACCACTTATATCATAATGTTTACCTCTGACAGGATTTGCCAACAGACAAGAATTATCATATACTTTTGAAAAATTTTTATGCAATTAAGAATTATTGTGAATTGGGTGGAAGTGCAAATTCAAATTAAAATAACATTTCTCTTTTTATCCTCATCCCCTCCCCCCCCCCCAAACCCATTGTTTTTTAATCGAAGTTGGTTGATGCAGAATGTTATATTAGTTTCAGGTGTACAGCATAGTGAGTGGACAGCTCTGTACATTATACTATCTATGCTCACCACAACTGTAGCTACTACCATCTCTTACCATACAACACTATAACAATACCATAGAAGCTTCTACCACCCACTCTCCTCATCCATTTTGACCATTCTCTCATCCTTTTCCCCTCTGGCAACTACTGGTTGCTTTTGTTTGTTCTCTGTATTGATTATTCTGTTTCTGCTTTGTTTGTTTGTTCATTTGTTTTTGTTTGTTTGTTTCTACATATAAGCAAAATCATATGGTGTTTGTCTTTCTCTGTCTGACTTATTTTCATTTAGCATAATACCTTTTGGTCTCAATATGTTGATTCAAATGACAAGATCTCATTCGTATTTATTGGGTAATATTCTATCGTACATATATACCACATTTTCTGTATCTATTCATCTATCAGTGAACACATAGGTTGCTTCTATATCTTTGCAATTGTAAGTAATGCCATAATAAACATAGGTGTATATGTATCTTTTCCAATTAGTGTTTTTGGTTTCGTGTGTGTGTGTGTGTGTGTGTGTGTATGTGTGTGTGTGTGTGTGTGTGTGTGTTCTCTTTGGTATAAATACCAAGTGGTCGTGGAATTACTGGATCACAGGTATTTCCACTTTCAATTTTCTGAGGAACCTCCATACTATTTTCCACAGTGGCTGCACCAATTTGCATTTCCACCGACAGTGCACGAAGGTTCCTTTTTCTCTACATCCTCACCAACACTTATTATTTCTTGTCTTTTTTGGTACTAGCCATTTTGACAGATGTAAGGTGTCATTTTGTTGTAGTTTTGATTTGCATTTCCCTGATGATTAGTGATACAAAGCATCTTTTCATGTATCTGTTGGCCTCTGTATGTCTTCTTTGGAAAACTGTTCAGGTCCTCAGCCCATTTTTTAATTGGATTTTCTGTGGGGTTTTTTTGGTGTTGATTTATAGGAGTTCTTTTAATATTTTGGGTATTAATCCATTATTGGATATATCATTTGCAACTATCTTCTTCTATTAAGTAGGTTGCCTTTTCGTTTTGTTGACAGTTTCCTTTGCTGTGCAATTTGGTGTGCAGTTTTTTTAAATTTTAAAAAATGTTTTATTGTTTTTGAGAGAGAGAGCCAGAGCATGAGTGGGGGAGGGGCAGAGAGCGAGGGAGACACAGAATCCAAAGCAGGTTCTGGGCTCTGAGCTGTCAGGATAGACATGCTCTACTGACTGAACCAGCTAGGTGCCCTGAGGAACTATAACTTTAAATACTCATAATATTTATCTAATAACTCCTCCTTTATTTGTGTTACATTTGGGAAGAAATCCATGATCTTAATGTTTGTCGAGTTCACTGACATTAGTTCTAATGAATATATATGTATCAAGGAACAGGAAAGTAACCAGTTACACTAACTTCTAATATCTCTACATGGTGACAGTGTAATAAACATTCATTGAATATTACTATGTACCAACCACCATGATTGTGTTTGTGTGTGTGTGTGTTCATATTCACATACATACATATAATTTTGTTTAGCTGTATTTTCCTTATTCTAGTCTACTGTGATTTGGAGTCTGTTGGTAATTCTGCATAAAAGTCAACACTTTTCAATAGAATCCACTTAAATATAAAGGTACAGAAACTACAAGCTCCTATTACTGTGTTCCTCACCTATATTTGTTTCAGAAAGATAATTTTGTTTTCTTTTGAGCATATTCCTTGCAGATCTTTTCCCCCCATAATCAAAACTTTATTGAAAAACTGATAAAATAGGAGATCACTGCTGTATACCTTATAAAGTTAAACATAATTACATTATTTTGGTTAGATTAACTGGAATTACTAAACTGATAAGGCTTTCTGCAATATAACACAAATTCAAGAGGTTGTGCGGATTATTAGTGTTGCTTTCTTCTAGACAAACACCCTTCTGTGAGTCTGGCCTTGCCTTCTGTTGGGTGGCACAACACTGTTGAACAGCCTACACAAAGAACCACCGTCTAAGCATGGCTGCAAACCGTGGTAATCTTATAGCAACTTGGATGTTTTACATCCATAAAATTGGAATTTGGGCTTTAGCTAGCTGTTTCTTGGTATGTTTTTTCTTTTCTTCTTCTAAGGATGGGAAAAGGCATCATTAATATACACATTCCTTTATATACCAGACTATACATTTGGTGTCATCTATAGTTTCTTTGCTCCTTTCAAACATACCACTAAGTTCTCTTAACTGTTTTCATGGTATCTCTCTTTGGACCCTTTCTTACTTCTTTTTTTTTTTTCAAAGTTTAATTTATTTTTTTAGTAATCTCTACATGAGGCTCAAACTCACAACCCTGAGATCAAAAGTTGTATGCTCTTCCAACTGAGCCAGCCAGGCACCCCTGTCCCTTTTCTTCTTCCACTGCTCATGCTTTAGGTCTTGATCACTTCCTGAAGAATTATTTTATCAGTTAGATTTTCAAGTTAGAGTTTCACTTCTTTTTCCTTCGTGTAAGAATCTTCTTTCTTTAAAAATTTTTTTTATGTTTATTTTTTTGTTTGTTTGAGAGAGAGAGACAGAGCACGAGGAGGGGAGTGGCAGAGAGAGAGGAAGACACAGAATCTGAAGCGGGCTCCAGGCTTCAAGCTGTTAGCACAGAGCCCAACTCACAGAGCTCGAACTCACGAATGGGGAGATCATAAACTGAGCCAAAGTCAGATGCTCAACCGACTGAGCCACCCAGGTGCCTGTAGAATCATCCTTATTTACTATTAACATCATCAGAGGCACCTGGGTGGCTCAGTTGGTTATGTGTCCGACTTCAGCTCAGGTCATGATCTCACAGTTCTTGGGTTCAAGACTAGTGTTGGGCTCTGTGCTGAGTGCTTGCTTAGACCCTGGAGCTTGCTTTGGATTCTGTGTCTCCTCCTCTGTCTGCCCCTCCCCTGCTCACGCTCTGTCTCACTTTGCCTCTCAAGAATAAATAAATGTAAAAAAAATTTTTAAAAATCATCAAAAGCTTAAAGAAAAATCTTGAAGGAAACAAGGAATAGAGGGCCATAAACTGAGTCTCTGCCATAGCCAAGAGATAAAGTCCATGAAGGAGATATCTGAAGGGTAGGAAGATAACCAAGATAGTATATATAGTTTTATAGAAATCAAGTGTTGATATTAGGAAGATAGGAACAAGAAGAAAATACGAGAAATGGTATCAAAATTATATGCTATTGGACAAGCTTATCTTTTGATTGATTGATATATTAAAATGTATTTGAAAAACCAATGTAACTTATATGGTCTCTTGAGTTGCTGTGAATTTGTATAGGGAAGTCAGTTAATTAATACTTATACATATAGTACTTATACATACTTTAGCCTCACGATAGTATGTTTAAGAATTTTTAGGTGGTTTTAAATTTTCTTACTCTTTAAGAACAAAATAGTTCCTTTAATCGCCTTCTGAATAGTACATAGAATTATACAGTATAATTAATTAATTATATATATAATTAATTAATTGTGAACTATACACCAAATGTTATGTATCTAATGTGACCTTATTTGCTTATTTTAATATTGCTATTTTGAGTGTACCTGTGGGTTATTTCTGTACCTAACATTTAAATTCCTTGAGACTGGGATCTAGGTCTTATGCTTCTTTTTTCCTCTCCCCCCATCTTCTGTTACACAGTTGCGTAATTAAATACAGTGTTCAATTAAATGGATGGTAGAATGTGTTGTATGTACTTTAATTCTTAAAAGCTTAACTTTTCCTTTTCACAATTTAATATATTATTTTTTTTCCTGATATAGAAAAATCCAGTTACACTCTTAAAGGAATTGTCAGCAATAAAGTCTCGATATCAAACTTTGTATGCCCGCTTTAAACCAATTGCTGTAGAGCAGAAAGAGAGTAAGAACCGCATTTGTGCTACTGTCAATAAGACTATGACCATGATACAAGAACTACAAAAGCAAACAGATGTGGAGGTAATGCTTTCAATTGAAAAGTTGGATTTGTGGAGTTTTAATTCTGAGTGTCTCTTTGAAAGAAGAGTCCCCATTTTCATTTTGAGATTCAGCATTCAGTTTGAACTGTTGATAGAAAGATTTTCTTGATTCCTGAATTGTAATAGTTCTTATCTCCTTTTGTTTTAAAATAAGCATGTGGACTTGCCACGGTTAATAAAGAAGTATGCTGTCTTTGGTTATACAGCCATGGTAGAAGAGAAACCTTTCTAATGGTTCTTAAATCTACCAGCTTGTAGTTCGTGTTAGAACTAGTGAGACTGAGAAATCCGGAAAGCATCTATACCAGTGACTTGTTAGTTCTCCTTTTCTTCAGTGGGGTTGGTGGGCTCGGGTAATTCTGGCCTTCATTCTCTCTTTCCATTCCTCATTGCCCTCTGATTTCATGTAAAAATTCTTGTAATTATGAGCCTTTATCACTGATTATGTAAAACTCTTCAGATATGATGGAGTGAAAAAAAAAACCCCAATATAAACTGCTGACCTAGGCACTATCATCTTTTTTTTTTTAAAGCATATTGTGTTTTTTTTAATGTTTTTTTTTTTATTTATTCTTGATGCAGAGAGAGACAGAGCATGAGAGAGGGAGGGGCAGAGAGAGAAGGACACACAGAAACGGAAGCAGGCTCCAGGCTCTGAACTAGCTGTTGGCACAGAGCCTGACGCGGGGCTCGAACCCACGAACGTGAGATCTGACCTGAGCCAAAGTCGGAGGCTTAACCGACTGAGCCACCCAGGCGCCCCGGCACTATCATCTTAAATAGCCAACTGAAGGATTTGATAGAATTTTCATTTACTATTAAGGCAAAGTTGAGGGCTTGCTTTTTTTTTTTTTTTAAGAGAGAGAGAGAGTGCACAAACAAACATAGGAGAGGAGCAGTGGGAGAGGGCAAGAATCCCAAGCAGACTCCATACTCAGCTCGACTCAGCTCGGATCTCAACATGGGTCTCAATCTAATGACCATGAGATCATGACCTGAGCCCAAATCAACCCAGGCATCACCAAAGCTGAGGGCTTTCAAAAGACAAATAGCCTGCATGTAGTTGGAATCATAGAGTAGAACTTAATTTTATGGACACAAAATGTCCGTATAATTTTTTTTATCCCTGGTATATCTGCTTAGAGTGCTGTAATTAAGGAACTGTTTTTGGGCATTGCTCAAAAGCTATTGTTATGGGCATACAGCTAGGGGCAGCATACATGGGAGTTTGTTCGTATTTTTTTGCCAACCTTGAACAAAAGATATTTGAATTATGGACTGGTAGAATAAATCTCAAAGGTTGACTACCAAGGTTAATTTGGTCAATAATTCTCTATATTACTAATGGCAGAAAAGAGAACAGTACGTGATTAAATTTTTAAAATGATAACCTTCAGGGGTGCCTGGGTGGCTCAGTTGGTTAAGCATCTGACTTTGGCTCAGGTCATGATATCACCATCTGTGAGTTAGAGCCCCCTGTCAGGTTCTGTGCTGACAGCTCAGAACCTGGAGCCTGCTCCTGATTCTGTGTCTCCCTCTCTCTCTGCCCCTTCCGTGCTAGCAGTCTGTCTCTCTCTCTCAAAAATAAAATAAAAACATAAAAGTAAATAAAATGAAATGATACCTTTGATGTATTTCAGATGGTTTTTTATTTTGTTTTGTTGGCGCAAAAAGGTGATCTTATTAAAGCACAGGGACAGTATAATGGGCAGGAAGAGCTGCCTTTAATTTTTTAAAAAATATTTATGTTTGAGAGAGAGGAAGAGAGAGAGTGAGTGTGCATGAAAGGAGGGGAGGAGCAGAGAGGGGGCAGATATTCTGAAGCAGGCTCTGTGCTGACAGCAGAGAGCCTCATGCTAGGTTCGAACTCACAAACTGTGAGATCATTATCTGAACCAAAGTTGGATGATTAACTAACCAAGCCACCCAGGTGCCCCTGATGTAGCTCAGATGTTATGTACCTCAGATGTTAGGTCATGGGGAGAATGAATAATGGAGGAGGAAAGAGTGATTAAAAAAGGCATGGAGGGAGGAGTGCCTAGGTGGCTCAGTTGGTTGAGCATCTGACTCTTGATTTCAGCTAAGGTCATGATCCCAGGATTGTGGCATCAAGTCCCATGTCAGGCTCTGTGCTGAGTGTGAAGCCTGCTTAAGGTTCTCTCTCTGCGGGTGCCTGGGTGGCTCAGTTGGTTGAGTGTCCGACTTCGGCTCAGGTCATGATCTCACGGTTGGTGGGTTCGAGCCCCGCATCAGGCTCTGTGCTGACAGCTCAGAGCCTGGAGCCTATCTTCAGATTCTGTGTCTCCCTCTCTCTCTGACCCTCCTCTGCTCATGCGCTCTCTCTCTCTCTCTCTCTCTCTCTCTCTCTCTAAAATAAATAAAAACACTAAAAAAAAATTTTTTTAAAAAGATTCTCTCTGTTTGCCCCTTTCTCCAACTCATGCTTTCTCTCTAAAATTTGAAAAAAAAAAGAATAAAAAAGGCATAGAGGGAATAGGAAGTAGGCCTTTAAATCAGAAGGGGTGATGGCAGATACTTTCTTCTTTGCTGTCCTGCCCACTGCTCCCTTGTGGTGAATTCAATAAACTTCTATCTCCTTAAAACAAACAAACAACAAAAACAAACAAAAAACAGTAATGGTGGTGACACATTAATAAGTAAAATGCAAAAACAGTATGTATATGATAACATTTATAAATACCACTCAAGTCATATATTCTTCATTGTTGGTGATCAAAGCCTGAAAACAGAAGCATATAAACTTGTTCTAAGGAAACAGATCTTGAGGAGAGATTAAATGTAGTTATGTACAGAAATCCATAAATTTATTGACACACAGGATACATTTAGGTGAGTGAGAAAAGAGAAAAGTGATATTTTGGGTTTTTGTTTTAAATGTTTATTTTTGAAAGAGTGAGAGAGAGAGTGTGCACACAATAGGGGGAGGGGCAGAGAAAGAGGGAGACAGAATCTGAAGCAGGCTCCAGGCTCTGAGCGGTCAGCACGGAGTCCAACATGATGTTTAGAGTCAAACTGTGAGATCATGACCTGAGCTGAAGTCAGATGTTTAACCAACCCAGACACCCTGAAAAATGATATTTTGAATATTATGGTAATAAAAATTGTCCCCACTGAATACAGAAAGTAAAAACTGTATTTCTGACTGAGATTAAAATGTGGTGCGGAAAATAGTTTCAATAGCAATAGAAGGTTTCAGTCATCTAAATATCTGTAATGGTCTTCATTCACTTAAAAGATGTACCTGCAGGGGCACCTGTGTGGCTTAGTCAGTCAAATGTCTGCCTGTTGATTTTAGGTAAAGTCATGATATTAGGAATGTGGGACTGAGCCCTGCATTGGGCTCCATGCTGAGTGGGGAGCCTACTTAGGATTCTTTCTCTCTCTTCTGTCCCTCTCCCTGACACATGTTCTCTGTGTCTCTGAAAAAAAAAATCTGCAATAAGCAATAATTATATTTAAGGTAGAAAACTAATGGAGCTTTTACTTTGGATCACATTACAAAAACAAGGAGAAATGACTGAAAGATTGGTTATAAACCTTGAAAAAGGAAATAATATTTTAGATTTAATGATGGTCATGTTGGGAAATGTCAGATGTGGTGGGACTTATATCTACTACTTTAAAAATGAGATAGTAGAAAGTTTAGAGAAAATTTTCATGATCAAAATGTGGAAGGAGAAAAGAGAATAGCATCTGTAGAGAGTTATATAAACAAAAATAGTTCTGAGGGTTGAAGGGGGAGGGGGAGGGGGAAGGGAGGTGGTGGTAATGGAGGAGGGCACTTGTGGGGAAGAGCACTGGGTGTATATGGAAACCAATTTGACAATAAACTATTAAAAAAAATAGTTCTATGAGCCCAGAGTTTAAAAGACTTGTAAGGTAGACCTTATAAAGGAAGTGTAGAAAGAGGTGTATCAGTCATTGAGACAGAAGTGTGAGAATACTTATGAAAGCCAACTAGATTAAGTTGAGGCTTCTGAAATTTTCTAAAATAACCTAAAGGGCCTTTAAGATTATTTTGGGAACATGAAGAACAAGAAAGGGATAAACTTACTTAGGGCAAGTGGTGCTTGGCTTATAGACAACAGAAAACAAATAGAAAGTAAAACTGTTTAGGTATTTTGCTCTTGCTATAATCTTTATTTTCCATTTTACTTATTTTAGAGAGAGAGCATGAGTGGGAGGAGGGCAGAGGAAGAGAGAAAGAGAGAGAGAGATTATTCCTAGCAGGTTCCACTCTTAGCGAGGAGCTGATGAGGGGCTCGATACCACCACCCTGGTATCACCATGCTAGTCAAAATCAAGAGTTGGAGGCTCAACCAACTGAGCTACCCGGGCATTCCTCTTGTTATCATCTTTATCAGAGTGCAAGAATTTTCATTTGCAAGGATAGAAAATATATTTGAATTGATGATATTAAAAAATAGCACTTGAATTTGTAATACTAAAAAATAAATCGGGAGATGAGAACACAAAAGGAGGTGAAAGGAATACTTGTAGTTAATATGAAGACATGAAGATTTAAATATACTTAATTATAAAGGTGACCACCAAAAGACACATACACAAAGGACTAGATTTGTTCCAAAATAAAAATGGCCAAATCAATCCCCCAAACATATATAATTAAAAAGATATTAAAAATAGAATGTGGGGTATTCCACTGATCTCTGAAACATTTGTGTTAAGGAGGAACATTTTCTACAAGTTTTGGATTGATTAATTCCTGGAAAAATTCTTTGAAAGTTTATGAAACGAGTGGTCTGAAATCTCTTGAGCAGTTATCACAAGAAACATGGACTCTTGGAGGACAAAGTCCTTACAGAATAATACCATTTCCTGTTTTTGAGGTAGAAGAGGGATATTCTGTAACTATTTGGGTTGCAGAAAGGCATATGATTATTTTTCATCTTATCTATGTGAATATTTTTGGTAAATGGTGGCTTGATGAGCCAAACCAACTGGGCAGCCCAATAGCCAAATGTGGTTATATAAATTAAAGTTTAAAGTAATTAAATACAATAAGAAATTCAGTTCTTCGTCTACTGATCAGATAGCACAGATATAGAATATTTTCAGCATCACAGAAAGTTCTCTGGACAGCACGACTCTAGAGATTCTTATTCTGCAGGTATAGTGTGTTCTAGATTCGGCAGTCTCTCTAGAGATGACCTACATAGTTAGGCAGAATTGTAACTTTGATTCTTCGTGTTGTACTTCCTATAATTTCCCTATGAAGCTTTGTTTTAGCAAGCCTCTTGGTTAGTGCCCTTTGCACTTTCCTTTGGCTTCTATTCTTCCTTTTGCTTTACTCCTATCTGCTTTAGGTGGATAGTTTGCTGGGTTGTTTTCTCAGCATCTGTTCTCCCTTGCTGCCCAATAGAACACTGACTTTCTTGAGACATCCGCCATCCCTAGCTCATGCCTGAGGCAGACTTGGCGCTTTCCTCGGCTTCAGGGGGTACTTCTCATTGGTAAGGGAAATGGATTTTCCTTTAACTAAATAAATTGGCTCAGTAATGGGTTTGTAACCCATGTGACATGTGAGGAGGGAAAGTTTGGAAGTAGGAAATTAGAGTTTCCTCACTGCTGAGAGACCCCTAGGAAGAGAAAACTTTTCTTCTTCTAAACATTGTATATAGATGTAATACCTAGCACTGCTAGAGCCATTTTTCCTATCAGCTTGAGGATAAACCACCACCAAGGATATTAGATAAGGTGTAAAATCCCAGTCCTTATGGTGAGTTGCTGAATAAACCAGTCCTGAATTCTGACCTTTTTCTGTAGTTATTGTGCAATGATAATAAATTTTCTTATTATTCATCCATTTTGAAATGTATTCCTGTTACTTGCAGCTAAAAACATCTCAATTATCCCTCAAAATTTAGCTCAAGTCTCTACTTCAGAGGAAACTTCCAGGACTATTTTGTTCACATTTCTTTCTCAAAATGCTTTTAAAATATGGCATTCAAATGTGATTTCTTTTATTTTGTTAAATTACAATCCTTAAACTGTTTGATTTATTGGTCTTGTTTCTTAAACTTAATTGCAAGTTCTTTGGAAGCTTAAACATTAAAAGTACTTTGTATTTGGATAGCCAAATATCTATTTTATCCTGCTTTCCTAAATTTGTGATTATAGACATAGTATGAGCTTATGAAAACATAAGAAAAAGCAGAAGTTAACTAAATTACACAGTTATTACAGATTTTGAAATAAAGATTTTGTCATTTGTTTTCTAGCTTTCACCACTGACTAAAGAAGAGAAAACTGCAGCAGAGCAATTAAAATCTTTTGTGTCAGACTTATGAAGAAGTGGACCTGTAAAAGGGAATTCTAATGGAGAGGAGATCCACTCCAGAAATATTTAAGAAGATGTCTTGTTAGCACTTGATGATTAGAAGTGGGGAGATAGAGAAGGAGATTTGGCTTGGTTAACTGGATAGTGATGCCTTTCACAAGAGAGAGCCCTATAAGAAGGGCAGATATTACATGAATAACGTTAAGCCAGAAACATGGAATGGGAATAAAGGGATTTAAAAATATGTATGCATATACAGTCTTATAATTTCAGACAAGGAAGTCATGTAACACTATTTTGTATTTGTTTCTGTGTATTTGGGATAAAATGGATGTCCTGGCCTATCATAAAAGGATATTTATGTACTATTTGTCAGTCAGATAGGAATGAGCATGCTTTGGAAATTAAAGGATAGAAAAAAATATTTGTATTATATTGTACATTATATATATGTATATAATTTTATTTTTGAAAATTTTTGATTACAGGTAATGGTCACATTTGATGAGACTGCCAATATGTGACCTAGAGTCCTCCATAGAAGTTAACATTAGTAATAATAAATTGGCTTTTCTCTGACGGCCTCACTTTTATTTTCCTGTTCCTTCTTTCTGCTAATGTTGAGCAACATGAACTCTGCTTTCAAATGCTGTTTTAGGGGCCCCTGGGTGGCTCAGTCAGTTGAGCTTCCGACTTTGGCTCAGGTCATGATCTCATGTTCGAGCTCTATATTGGGCTTTGTGCTGACAGCTCAGAGCCTGGAGTGTGCTTTGGATTATGTGTCTCCCTCTCTCTCTCTGCCCTTCCCCCCCCCATGCTCTGACTCTGTCTCTCAA
This sequence comes from Helogale parvula, assembly GCA_004023845.1. Lineage (NCBI taxonomy): Eukaryota > Metazoa > Chordata > Mammalia > Carnivora > Herpestidae > Helogale > Helogale parvula. The sequence continues at coordinate 101,450 of PJEM01005312.1, forward strand.
AAATAAATAATCCTTAAAAAAATAAAAAAAATAATTATACAAAAAAACAAATGCTGTTTTAGTGTGTCTTTGTTGTATATCCACACTACCTTTGTTCTCATTCAGCCTATGTTATCGCAATTGTTCATTCTATATGAAAGCTAAGAAACTGAAATCAGAGGATGACTAGAAACTGTTACTTGCCAGTTGTGTGTGTGTGTGTTTCCTTCTTTTATTTATTTATTTAATTAAACTTTTTTTTTTTTAGTTTTAAAAAATTATTTATTTTTGAGAGAGAGAGACACACACAGAGAGCATAAGCCTGCGAGGAGAAACGGGAGAGGGATACAGAATCTGAAGTAGGCTCCAGGCTCCTAGCTAACCCAGGTGCCCACCCCAAAATTCTTTTAATGCTTATTTATTTTTGAGAGAGAGAGGGAGAGAGACAGAGTGTAAGCCGGGGAGAGGCAGAGAAAGACACAATCGGAAGCAGGTTCCAGGCTTGAAGCTGTCAGTACAGAACCTAATGCAGGGCTCCAACCCACAAACTGCAATATCACGAGCTGAGCCGAAGTTGGACGTTCAACTGACTGAGCAACCTGGGCACCTCAATTTATTTATATTTTAATGTTTATTCATTAAAATTTTTTAATTAAAAAAGTTTTAATGTTTATTTGCGTTTTGAGAGACAGAGACAGAGTTTTAGCAAGGGAGGGGCAGAGAGAGAGGGAGTCACAGAATCCGAAGCAGGCTCCAGGTTCTGAGCTGACAGAGGAGCTTGAACTCACAAGCTGTGAGGTCATAACCTGAGCCAAAGTTGGCTGCTTAACTGAGCTACCCAGGTGCCCCAGTGTTTATTTTTATAGAGAGAGACAGAGTGCTAGTAGGTGAGGGGCAGGTAGAGAAGGAGACAGAGTCTAAAGCAGGCTCCAAGTTCTGAGTTGTCATCATAAAGCCCCATGTGGGTGCCTCTTTATTTGTTTTTAAATAAGTATTGGCAATAAGGTAATCATAGGGACAGATTCTGATACAAAGATGTTAATCACCGGGTTATTTATACTAGCAAAACACAGACATCTGGCTAATGGCAGGTAAATAGGAAAATAAATCATGGTGTATCTATATAATAAGAGGTCTGGCTGCCAATAAATTATTACTGTTAATATTCTGGGAAATGCTGAAGCTATGTTTAATGGGGGAGAGGGGACACAGATTGCAGTTTTGTAGTTGAGATTGGGCTTTGGAGTCTGAGATGTAAATACAGGTTTTTGTTTGGTTTTAGTTTATTTACTTTGAGAGACTGAGTGCAGGGCGGGCAGAGAGAGAGGGAAAGAGAATCCAAAGCAGGCTCTGTGCTGTCAGTGTAGACCCTGACTCGGGGCTTGAACTCATGAACTGTGAGGTCATGACCTAATCTAGAGTTGGACCCTTAACCAACTGAGCCACCCAGGCGCCCTATAAATAGCATCTTTTAAATTCTAGTTATGTGATCCTGACCAAATCACTTCTGTGTGTCAGGATGGCTGGAAGCATAATGAGATAGTAAAGTGTTTGGGTTTGGTAATTAGAAATTGTTCTGTAAACATTTCCATATATGTAATAAAAGTGAGGCATTGGAAAGACTAGGAGAGGTGCATTAAATGTTAGTTTTGCAGGTGATAGAATTTTACTTTCATATAATTAAAAAAATTGTTATGAGCATTTACTTGTCCATTAACAAACTTGTAATAGGGTTGGGAGAGTAGCTTCAGTTAAAATTGAATTGTGTAGTTCAATATTTGAAGAACAGAACCACTCCATTTGAAAAATTTTTTAAATGTTTATTTTTGAGAGAGAGCACACACAAATGGGGGAAGGACAGAAAGGAGGGGGACAGAGGATCTGAAGTGGGCTCTAAGCTAACAGCAGTGGCTTGAACTCAAGAACTGTGAGATCATGACCTGAGCCAAAGTCGGACACTCAGTGGACTAAGCCATCCAGTTGCCCCTTTTTAAATTACATAGACGTAAGTCACACTTCAGTAACATATTTTCTTCAGTACTCAGTTACTGTTTAGGGAGGTTTTGTCATGGTATGGCTCTGGGATGTGATGTTGATTGGTGGGATTGAAAAATGGTAGTACCACAAAGAGGTCATGGCAAGTTCCTGGTGTTTTTCCTCTATGACTTCCTTAACAGATATCCTGTAAATGTTGGTTCTTTCCCTCACACCCTTTAAAATTGTTCTCACTGCACTTCTTTATATATTCGTTTATGATTTCCAAATACAACTTCTTCCATTAGGTATAGATTCATAGATATATATGTCTAGTAAAACCTACCTGAATATTAAAATTGATCATGTCCAGAGTACTTACCTTTTACAGAGACATTTACCTTTACAGAGACATTTTGTCAATGTCCACTATTCTGTTACCTAGAATTAAGAAGTTTGCATCACTTTACCTTCTTAGTCAATAAAATCTATAATTCTCTGAAATATTCATAGTATCCAACCTGTACTTTATTTTCACTCTTAGTACCCTAACTTAGGTCTTTAATTTCTCATTTGGATAATTACTTTTTATGTGACTATATTGTTTTTATGTCTTAAGTTGTTTGTAAAACAAATTAATTTTAATGCAAATTTAAATTTTAGGAAATTAAGACATACAAGTATGTCTATTCTCCAGAAATTATCTTCAGTCTCTTCAGATGGTTCATCTTATTATCCATTTATTTATTTATGTATGTATTTATATATTTTTTTAGATAGAGTGCAAGTGGGAGAGAGGGGCTGAGGGAGAGAGAATCGTATGTCCCTCCATGCTCTGCACAGAGTGCGAAGGAGGGCTCAATCCCACGACCCCGGAATCATGACCTGAGCTGAAATTAAGAGGTGGACACTAAACTGACTGAGCCACTGAGGTGCCCTCAGATGTTTCTATATATGTACAAATTACAAATATTTCTTTTCACAAAAATAGGCTGATACCATATATTGTACTGCAGCTACACTTAGGTGGTTTTTTTAAATTAATTTATTCTGAGAAAGAGAAAGGCAAGATGGGAGGAGAGAGGGAGAGGGAGAGAGAGAGAGAGAGAGAGAGAAAGAGAATCCCAAGCAGTCTCTGCGCTGTCACTGCCAACCCGATTCAGGGCTTGAACCAATGAACAGTGAAATCATGACCTGAGCTGAAGTCATACCGTTAACCAAATGAGCCACCCAGGCACCCAGGTTTTTTTTTTCATTGTAATTATATTTTGGATATTTTCATCACACACTTCTGCTATTGTTTTGAACAGCTGTAATCCAATATATGGATGTACCATGATTTTTTCAGTTCTGTACTGATAGGTATTGATTCGCTGTTTAATAGACAAGTTCGATTTATTGGAGTGTGGGGGGGAAGGCAGCTAGGTCCTCCTTAAGAAATTCGGAGATCTCAAGTTTCCTACCTCTATGTGATAGTTTAGGATCCTGCCAACTAAATTCTTTTTTGCTTAAATTAGCTACAATCTGACTGGCTGCAACCAAGGACCCCTAATTAATTGTATAGGTTTTCCAATTTTTTACTATTATAAACTATTGAAATAAATCTTAAACATTTTTGGGTTCTTGGGCAAATATATCTATTGGTGTAAGAACTTATTTTAATATTTATCGCATGTTGTAATTTGTCTTTCTCTTGCTTCTCATTACTCTTTGAATCCCAAATACTGTGTTCCACAGATAACTTTTTTGAGGTAAAATTCACTTAGCAAAATTAACCATTAACCATTATTAAAGTGTACGATTCAGGGAGTTTTATTATAAATAGTGGGATGCAAACATCATGATCATAAATAAGTTTTGGTTAAGGAATTTCCAGTAATAGATTAATCTTACTAAATTATCCCTGTCCATGACTCACGTATTAAAAAATTGTTGTCCACTACTTATAAGAAAGTTCAAATCCTTTGATATTTAAGAGCTTCTTTCTAGGTTATTGTTGATTCTCGAAGTGTGCACTTTACATTGGCTTAAGTGTAATAGTGGTTTGCAATAAATCAGAAAGGAAAACTTACATTCGAATTAAGAATTTGATGCAAGCCCTTCGTTTCACACCTTCAATTCCTGATATCTTTAGATCTCATGCCAAAATTGTATAAAGATGCCGCCAACATAGGAAAGCTGAATACAGCTGACGTTTGCACTGTCTACAGTCCCATAGCGACAGCGCACTTCAAGCGGATGCAGGATGGCGTGCAGATCAAATCTCTACAGTCTGTGGTCCCATTCTCCCAACCATGAAATGAGAAATGACACTACTGTAGGCTTCACAATCTGAGTAGGTGGGGCAGAAGTCTCAAAACCTGAGAATCTGGACTTCCTTTCAGGGAAAGAACCATTAGTCACGAATTCTCCACACCACCGCTTCTCAAAAAGTGCGGGCCAATGACTGACTACCTGCAGCCAAATCAGCGAGAGTGGCTGTTGAAGACTTTGTGGAGCCTCATCCTAGAATCACAGTCCGAATACCTAGGGGTGTGGCTTCAGAGTCTGTTTCTCACAAACACTCTAGGTGGTTCCAGTCTTTGGCGCGCCAAAGTTTGAGACTCGTGGAACGCCGCCCTTCCTGAGGGAGGAGAGGCGTGGAGATGCGCGCCAAGCTCTCAGCCGCCTGCGCTCCAGACTGGGCCAAAGGCACGCAGCCCTGCGGCTGCTAGCCGCCAAATCTCGTGTGCGCCCCCGCACCGCGGGAACTAGTCGCCCGCCTCTCTCCACCCGGCTCCTCTAACGCCGCGTTCTGCGCGCATGCGCAGCCCGCCTCCCCTCCTCGCCGCGCCTTCAGCTGCCCTGGTTACCGTTGGTGTTTGCGAATTCCCTGCAGCACCTTCTTTGCTGGAGACCAGCGCCGCCCGGCTCTAGCAGCACTTCTTTACGCGGGCGCCCGCGTCACGTGGTGCGAGGCTCCCTCGCGGTCGCCGGCGGGCGGCTTAGCGGTGAGGAAGGAGCTGCGGCCACCGCTCGCCCTCCCACTGCGCCCTAGGGCGGGTGCGCGGATAAATATGGCGAAGTGGGGGTAGCTGGCGCCGAACCCGACGCGATGGGGCGAGCAGGTGGGGCGACAGTCGGAGCCCCTTGAGGTGCACGCCGGTGTGGTTTTCGTTGACGATTTGACCTGGCGACCTCCGGCCGGCGCCCAGTAGGTCAGACCACGGACTCCGCGGGTCGCTGAGGGCCCCGCCGAGAGTCAGAGACAATGGATGAACAGAGCGTAGAGGTGAGGGGGGTTGAGAAGGGTGGTGGTTAATCTCCCCCTGCAACACCCTGAGCGTCCGCGCTGCCCTAGCCCTCCCTCTAGTCGGGCACCCCCCGCTCCGCAGCTGCCGGTGTGGTGAAGGCTGGCCCAGTGCGAAGGACGCCGTGCTAGGTCCGCAGCTCTCCGGGTGCGTTGTCAGGTGGTGGTATCCTGGCGTTTTCTGGGTGTCTTGGCACCTGTACTCATTCTCAAAGGGCTTTGCAAACTACAGCTGGGGAAGAGCAAAACTGCAAATTCATTAGATAGACTTGCCGTGCACTCGCTCCCACTTCTTGGGAGTTCAGGTGTGGATCCAAAACTCCCTCCAACTGGAATCATTCCCTCCACCCATACATTTTGCAGACTTCTGCCCCTCCTAAATTGAAGGAGGGTGTACTTTTATTATCCTATTTGTAGTTTTTCGGAACACCCTAATCTTTTATATTTGACTCTTGTGAGCTGTGATTTCAGATGGTTGCGATGTTATGTAAAGGCCAGTAACATTAAAAAAAAAGATTGCTTATTGGACCTAATTATTTAATAGTTGTCAATTTTGAACTTTCCTAATACTAACATACCAAATCCTTGCTCCTTAGTAAGCTGCAATTATTATTACTGGCATTCCACTTGAAAGTAGTTCACCCAATGGTCTTACTGTCCACACCCCCTCCCCCCTCCAGCTTCTACATCTCACAGGTCCTTTCTGGTTCTGCAGAGTCATGATTGGACTCATGAATAATTTTCTCCTTAATTCCTTCTGTGAAAGTATTATAAAGGTTCTGTAACGTTTTCTTGGTTTAGGAGCGTTTAATTCCCCTGGGATGGAGTTAAATAAATGTGAGTACTGTAAAAATAAACTTAAAATATACGGTAAGTTGCATTTCATCATATCTGTTTTCTTCTCAGTTACTTCCTAAATTTATCTGAGGTTTGCAAATATTATCGTTTCTTCTGTTTACCCTTTTTTTTTTCTTTTCAAAGGCTTCATGGGGCGACTACCAAAATTCTCCATAGGAACAGAATCTCGGGCTCCAATAAAAAGCTAGTTGGTTGGAGCATCAGGGCAGAAAGAAATTCAGATTTCTGGATTCTGAATTAGTTTCTCTCTTGACCAAAGTACACCCTGTTACTATATGTATCTTTTTTAAAGTTTTTTTTTTAAATTTCAAAAGCAGTACACCCCCCTTGGGGAAATTGCAGAAAAAGGAGTTCATATAGTTAATTCAGTCAGATATTTTTTTTCCTTTCCTGTTCTACATCATAATAAGGATTTTTTTCCTACATCTTCAAATAATTCAAGAAGTAATTCTAGTGACTGTCATAATCTATGTTAACTGTCCTAATTTTCTTGTTAACTGTCATAACTTAATATTTTGAAAATCAGGTGACAGCTGCATTCTTGTGATTATAGTTTATACTTCAGTGATAGTATTTGTGCATAACTCTGTGTTTGCATTTCATGTTCTTTCCTTAGAATGGAACTACTGTGAAGCTTAGGAAAGGAAAAGCACTTTTTCCAGATGTTCTGAGGTACATTGGTACCAAGTACTGATAAGATTTATTAAATCAGATGATATCAGCCCAAAATTAATCTAAATGTTGAGTGAATTGTTTTAAGCATGCTTTTTACTTTTGATTCAGTAGTCTAATTCTGGTGGACCTTACATTTTTTATTATTTTCAGAGCATTGCTGAGGTTTTCCGATGTTTCATTTGTATGGAGAAATTGCGGGATGCACGCCTGTGTCCTCATTGTTCTAAGCTTTGTTGTTTTAGCTGTATCAGGGTAAGTTGCCTTTCTTTCTACATGACCATGGTGTATATACAACATGTTGTAAAGATCAGTTATATTCTTTTAAATTTTTTTAATGTTTATTTTTGAGAGAGTGAGCCAGAGAGAGCATGAGTGGGGGAGGGGTAGAGAGAGGGGGAGACACAGAATCTGAAGTAGGCTCCAAGCTTCACGTTGCCAGCACAGAGCTGGACGTGGGTCTTGAACCCACGAACCATGACATCATGACCTGTACCAAAGTCAGACGCTCAACCAACTGAGCCACCCGGGCACCCCAAAATCAACCATATTTGGTATCTCTTTGTAAAAGTTTATTTTGACAGAGAGAGAGAAAGGGGGGGAGGGGACACAGAGAGGGAGCGAGAGAATCTCAAGCAGGCTCTGCGCTATTAGTGTGTGAGGCCCGATGTGGAGCTTGAACCCACAAGCCTGTGAGATCATGACCTGAGCCGAAACCAAGAGTTGGATGCTTAACCAACTGAGCCATCCAGGCACCCCATTTTTGTTAGCTTTTTAAATTTTACATTTTGTCTTTTTAAAAATGTTTTAAATGAATAATTCTTAATAGGACATCACCAAATATGCTTAGTACTGTGTAGGTGAGGTAACTGCCATGAAATGTCTAGAAATTAAAACCCACTGTAATTTAAATATATTTATTAAATCATTACACATTTAACAAGTACTGGTAAAGTGGTTGCCTGCATTGTGTTTGGGGTTGAAGACTTCTAAGATAAACCGTTGCCCTGAAGGAGCTTAAATCTAAGTGAGATAATCGCCACCGTTTATACTGAAGAATGTATAGTGTCATAAAGAGGCACTAACAAAGTGCTGTGAGACTCAGAGTTTATAATGTTGGATGGGTAAGACGCAGAAAAAGCCAGTAATGGGTTCAGAGGCTTAGATTAAAATCGTATAATCTTACAGGTTCAGGAGAATTTAGAGATTAATATAATTCATTGGCTTCAAAATGAATGTAGGTGAACCCCTCAAAGCAAATTATGAAGAAGCCTAAGATGTGAAACAAAAGAACTTCTTTTTGTGTGGAGGGATTCAACAGCACGTCTGCAAATCACAGTTGAAAACTGCCCTGCCCACATTACTCTCAGATTTTCTTTTACTGGGAAAATCAAAGCCATCTAACATGTTCTTCACCTCAGAATTTCTCTGTGGATCTGGTTCCTGCCTTAGGAAGATAAATAAACCTTTGTTGAGAGTAATGTTTATAACATTTAAATCATTTGCTTCCAGTCACACAGCTAGCAAATAATAGAGCTGGATTTCAGTCTGGGAAGTCTGGCTTTAGAGCCTGTGTTCTTTGCCACTACACCACCTGGAGAAGACTGAGGTGATACATCATGCTAGTTCTCCTATTCATAAACTGAGAAACTCAATTTTTCTTAATCTTGTTTCTTCAGCTATAGAATGAGGTAACAAGATTTGCCTCACAGGAATGTTGTGGCATTAAATGAGATAAGCTAAAAAGTACTGTCCCCTGGTAAAGTGTTAATATTTTATTCTTAAAATAGCAATTAATAAATTTGGCATTATTGTGAAACAGAAGTTGGAGAAATTAGCTAATTGGCCTCTCTCTTTCTCAAAAAGGAAAAGTGGGAAAATCTCATCTACCTTGGGAAATTTGATGTACTCTTGCAGGTTTAAGTATCATCTCTCAGTGTATGGCTTTTAAATCTATTCCTTTGGCCTTGACTTTCCAGCATCTTGAACTTCATTCCAGATCAAATTCTGTTTTTTCAGACTGATTGTTTTTTGATTTCTTTTTGTTCTGTTCTGCCAATCACTCAAGTCAAGTTTATTTAGAGAGAGAGAGTATGTGTGCATGAGTGAGTGGGGAAGGGACAGAGTGAGAGGAGAGACTCCTAAGCAGGCTTTGTGCTGTCAGTGAGAGCCCCATGTGGGGTTTGATTTCCTGAATCATGAGATCATGACCTGAACATGACCTGAGCTGACATCCAAAGTTGAAGGCTTAACCAACTGAGCCCTGGCACCAGTATCTTTTACGTCCTGTCCATTATGATCTTTTGCTTTCACTTAATATCTGTCCTACCTTTCCATTCCTTCCTTTTTATATCCTCCTAGCAGAGAAATATATACCTTTATTATCTCATGCCTAGATAATTATAATCTTTTTTTATTAAAAAACTTTTTTTTTTTTACTGTTTATTCTTGAGAGAGAAAGAGAGAACGAGCAGGGAATGGGCAGAAAGAGTGGGGGACACAGCATCTGAAGCAGCCTCC